>UZAE01012853.1:0-17919 GCA_900617975.1 Rodentolepis nana | reverse complement strand
AATCAAAATGGCGTGGTTGCCAAGCTAGGATTCGTTATGATTGTATGACTTTTTCTTATGTAAATATTCTTTTATTCCATATCATTTGTCCTCATTTCGGTTTGCAAAAAGTAGAACGAAAGATTAATGGGAGATCAAGCAAAGTTCTCAAGGCATCGAAGAACCTCATTTTATTAGATGCCTGGACTCGAGTTTAATAATGTTTATAAAATAATTAGCTCACGTTCCATAATTCAATTTTATTGATTTTTCGTTTCGATTGGAGCCAATGGTTGTCTGCAAGATCCAGTGCATATTGACCAATAAATGTCGGTCTTGCCCCTTTATTAATTCATTTCTCACGATTGTTATGAAGTGGAAATTGTCTTACAGCATTAGCATAGCAGAGATGAGAGATAGCTACACGGTTGAAGCTAGAAGTCTTCCGTGAACTGTTTACGCCAAAAACTGAATCTTTTCTTAATATTTCCACAGATGCTTTGGGAACTATTGACTACGTTCATGTTGATGGTACTGTGGTATTCCGAACATCTGCAGAGGAAAAGGGAAAAGTCATTCTCCAGTTGGGAACTGCTGATGCGAAGCGGGCATTACTAGCAGCTCGGAAAGTGTGAGTTTTGATTGGAGTAGGAATGTGAAGTGACAGGAGGTCTTTTCATCTCTCTCTTTTCTCCTATTTAGCCAGGCTGATGTCGCCGCTATTGATGTGAATATGGGATGCCCTAAAGATTACTCCATTAAGGTATTTCATTTCATTCATTCATTCACCTTTTTTCTCAATGTTTGCACAACTCTTACTTTTGCTTGATTTGGTCAACTCCTCGTCTTCAGTATCAACCTATTCCATTAATCTAATTAAGATTTTTTAGAATGACTTTATATGAGGTCGGTGCTTAATTATGTTGCTTGTTTTGACGATGTTTGGCTAATCCCAATTTACCCCCACTTTTCCCTTTTTTTATTTTTACTCTTCTAGGGTGGCATGGGCGTAGCTTTACTCAGACAACCGGAGAAAATCAAATCGGTTAGTCCACTCATTTTGTCTCTTTTTAATTCCTTTGTTTTATGTTCATTTCACGCTTCTTTTAACCCCTTATTTTTAGATTTTAACCACACTTGTTCAAAATCTACATGTGCCCATTACATGCAAAATTAGGATTCTTAATACCGTGAGTTAGCTGTTTCCGTGGATTTATTCTTGTTTTATCGCCTTCTATTGAAACTTCTTGACCTTGTAGCGGATACAGCACAAGTAAACCTTCTTTATGTCCGACTAAGCGCATACAAGTAAAGCTAAGCTTGTTTACAAAATTAACTGATGTGAACTAAAGAGGAAATTGTTGAGAGAATTTACTGCTCGAAGGCTTAGAAGTGGACTTCAGGAATAGTGATTGCTGATAGGCTGGGAGGAATTCGCACTCTCGCTGCGTATCCTCTGTACACGATCGGTAGCATGTTCGTAGTTTCCAGTACTTTTTACCCCTCGAGTCTCCTTTGGTCAACTTTAGTGCCTACCATAGGCTCTTAACGCTCTACTTTATCGCCTTTTCCCAACCGAATAGTGTGTTCGATCTATGCTGTTTGGGTAATTCTTACGGCCGGATTAAATTATTGTGGAATGTTGTCATTCATTCTTGTCTGTCTTCAAATAGGTGATTCCTCAAATATCGGACATTTCGGTATTCAAGGAGGCTTGCTATTTTAAACATTTTTCCACACTTAATATTAATAGTAATTCCCAAAAGCATTTAGTGAAGTTCACCTTGGGAAGAGGGGTAGCATTATGGAACCCTTCTTGGTGAGAAACTTCAATTCTCACCATCTTTTCCACTAAAATTAAATGACGGGGTTAGCAATTCCGCTCAGTTTAATCTGATGTTTTGCTTTAGCTGCTTTACGCAAAAATTTTGGAGCAGCAACATATAGAAGGTAACAGCAGTTGATATGGTTGGCTATCATGCTATCATCTTACCAATTTCATGCTGAAGGGAACAGGTAAATGTGAACAGATATTGCCCCCCCCCCTCATCTGCTCTAAACCTCCTTCGCTCTTCCCCCCCCCCCCCCATTTTGCTCTGTGCAGCCTTTTGAACGCATACATTTGCCTTCCAGGTTGAAGAGACAATCGAGTTGGTTCGTCTCATCGAGTCGACGGGAGTGGCGGCGATTGCGGTGCACGGTCGGAAACGAGAGGAACGACCTCGACATCCCAACCACGAGAACTTCATCCGCGCCATCGCTGAGGCTGTTAAAGTTCCCATTCTTGCCAAGTTAGCTTCACCACATACACATTCTTATAATCCATTATTCGCCCATTCGCATATTTTAGTTACTTAACTATTGCTAGCATTTTGGCCTATTTTAATAACTTGACTTAATGATGAGAGATGCAGGATATTTTTTCGATAACATTCTTTTTTTGAACTGCCTGTTAAAAGCTCTTTTTTTGTTACATTGGAACTTGATGTTAAGTGGCTCTTGAATGACGCTTCCTCCACAGCAGCTGAATACTGTGTGGATGTTCCAACTAGCAACAACAAGCTAACCTGTTCTTCACTTCTATTGGAAGTGTGTTTTCTTTTCAGATTTTATTATTTTCAAGCCTTATCTACTAGACGTTGTTAATGTGCAGGCAGTTACTTATCCGGAGCAAGTGGTCTTGCATCTTTTGCTTAAGTTAAAATCTCCCCTGCTCTATTGCTTCGATGCCTATTTTCGGTCTTTAATCTGCCAATCGAGTTTATTCGACTGTCAAGTCAATGAGCTTTCTCACCTTCTATTGATATTCACCGCAGTTCAGGTTGTTTGGGGTTTAAGATTTGTTCGAACCACTGTCTTCGTTCTTAGTCCGGCGGGAGTAGCCATGATTTTTTAGTTAGTTTGGTTCTCAGGATTACTTTTTCTCCATTTTTCGTTGTTTTTGTTGTTACTTTTTTAATGTAGCGGTGGTTCTAAAGACACAATCAGGCAACACGAGGACATTGAATTCTTCCGACAGTCAACTGGCGCCGCCGGTGTTATGATTGGTCGTGCGGCTATGTGGAATCCGGCTATTTTCGCGCCTCCACCAGCCAACGCTCCATCTCCCTCCAAGATGACTGTGGTCCACGAGTATCTGGAATTGGTTAGTTCCAATGATTATATAACTCACATGTGTCCCCCAATTATAATAAAGTTACACATTGTTAGTGATCCCTTTGTATACACAATGGGCACAGAGTATTGATTGATTTTAGTATGTCTGAAACTGGTTGGTTGATTATTTTCAAAAGCAACATGGTAGAGTTTACTAGAGTTTCAGTGTATAATAGCTGTATAGTCTTGGGGAGTTTTGTGCTTAGATCGCCTTAAGTTTGCAGAAAAGTCCTCCTTGGTGGATATGTTGTACTTATAGTGATTTGAGATCCTACTGTGCCCCTCACTGCCCCGCATGAAGTGCAACTCTAATGCTGCGCCATGTATGCACCTCTTCCATACCACTATTGGGGGTATAGTCCATTCATCTAGTTGTATATGTAATTTCTACTTCCAATCACAATGGCTTTGGGCCTAATATCCATGTCTGCCGTCACCTCTGTACATGAGGCGACGTTCCGGAGTGCCATTCCCCCGCTTATATTCACTTTTCAAGTAAATTTCCATTGCTATCTAATTTGTGGGGGGGGGGGGCGTTTGATTCAATTCGTGGGTACTCCATGTTTACCATCGAAGCTTTATTAGGTTCATTCAAAATACTACCTTTGCCAGTTCCATCCCAGAAGTACTTCAACACAACAGTGTCCAAAATCGAGTCTCACAATTCTGTTTGCCTGTGTATTAACATTTCTTTTACAGGCTGTTAAGTACAATCACAACATCAGTGGAGCGAAGTACTGCATTCAACGCATGCTCAACGAGGACACTGGCTCTGATAAATATGTGAAAACCCTGTCTGCAGAAAACTTGGCTGAAGTATGGTGAGTTTATTCCTCATGCTAATTGGAGGGTTTTGAAATAGATCGGTAGCCCCATGACTAGGGACTCATGCAGAGTTTAAGCAAACGGGAAGAGAAATTAGCTACATTTTTTCTATTCGTCTTTCTCATTAAGTCTTTGTAATAATTGCTCACAGATAGATCACTTAATAGCCCAACTTTGAAGTCGATTAGACGACAGCTAATTAATGGAACTGCCTTTAGTTATCCTGTTGGGAAATGGGACTCTGATAACAAGGATTGGCAAATCCGCCTTTCTGTGTGAATTAGACCTTTAACACCCAAATTATTTATCTTTATAAAATGCACTCAACCGCACTCATGCGTGTCTCACAGCAGCAGACTGATTTCAATGCTATCAGGCGAAGGCTGCATAGACGTGTTGAACATGTTTTGAACCACATTAGCGCCTTCTGTTACGAGTCTAGTACCAATGGAGCTTATTTTGAAAGAGGTCCGCACGGTCCTGCAGGGCGTTAAAGGGTTAGAAACCCGAAAGATTTGAAAACAGAAGAGGTTTGGATCGACATCCTATCCATAACCGAAAAATTGGTTTAGCTAGGTGAAAGAGTTGTGGATTATGGCTAAGTGTGAAATAGAGATGGCTATGGATAAAGCTGTGTAGATGGAGGCTGATGAAGGTGCAGATATTGAATTGAAGCTAGTTAGAAACAGCGGAATTGAAAAAAAATAAATTCCTACATATATCCAAGAGTGTAAATTGATACGGACCATTACTGTCTTCGCTAAAAACAAGGGTCTTGAAGTTCTCCTCAACACGGTGAGAAAGCCAATCCCAGGATTGCACTCATGTAGATCAAAGATGCAAGACAACTGGCTAGACAACGAATTTCTCCGCGAAATCCAAGATGACTTCGCCTAAGGGCCGCTGTGAAAAGTCGCCCTAGTTGAGATATTAAGAGAGAGTAGAAATAAAAGAAAAGTAGCGAGAACCACGTGTAAATCAATCAACGATTTCATTCCCTCTCAAGGGTATACAAGCTTCCAATCCAAATGAACCAGTGGGATCACTGGTCATCATTAAATCCCAAATATCAACAATGACTTTTACTTCCTAACCTAGGCATGGACCTCATATTGGCCTGTTAGAACACTGAGGGCTAAAGGAAGAAAAGTAGGGTGTTTTGGCCACTTCATTTTGTCGCTTACTCCTCATACGTTACCCTATCTTGATTTTTGGTAATTTACAATTTTAGTGACATTTGGGGACTGCCGGAGAAGATCATCGAAAAGGCCAGACTTTGTTCTAGCGAACGGATAGCTTCACTTAATTCCGCCAAAGCCGATGGTGGCTCTCCTGTTGAAAGCAAGAAACCTCACCTCAACGGAGATGCCACCGCGGTGGAAGGAGGTGTCAACGGTGAAAAAGATGATGTCATTACTCTTCCAGTGGCCTTTATTCGCAGCGAATGGCCAGCTGTGGGAGTCACTCCAAAACAGATTCTATTTGAGCATTGCAAACGAAGACGTCTTCCTTTTGCAACATTTTCAACTGTAATGTCCACCTTCATTTATTTTTTTGATTATCTCTAGGAGGAAAATAAAGATACACGCATCTTCTACAGCATAGTCACTTTTGATGGAGTGAAGTATTCGCATAAAACTCCGCAAGTTCTCCCACCAACTTTCCATTTAAATTGTGTCTATCAATGGTGTATTCTTACTGGTTTTTTACCTTCTTTTTAGGGCGAAATCAAAAAAGTTTGCAGAACAGACTGCCTCTCTTGCGTGCTTAACTCACTTGAAGCTGTGGCCACCTTCAGAAAAAGAGGAGAAGGGGGAGGAGGAGGAGCATTGAATTATCCCTGTGTTTTATATTGCTCTGTAATTTACTGAGATATGTATTTTGTGATTTGGATTATTAGAATACAACGTGATGTGAGTCTGTTGCTCCTAGGCTTATGGTAATGAGGAGAGTTTGTGGTTATTCACAGTTTATTAGGGTGGTAGTCAAATTGTACTTCTTTTGAGCAAGGAGGGGGCGGGTGGACGGTGCCGAATAGTTTGATTTTGCAGCGGGATGAAATGGATTGAGCTTGTATCATTAAATTTGTTATTCTTTTCAAATGAAGGAAACAAATTAGCGGGGTTTAATTTAATTTGGGCGGAGAGAATGTCCTACTGTTAAAATCGAAATAAACAAAGGTTCTCTTAACAATCGGGGGACAGCTATGGAGTTCTAATTATTGCGGATGAAGGGCGATGACGTTCGGGATATAATTATTAATATAGTGTCTGCTCAGTGCCGCTGGGGAGGAGAAATGTGTTATGGGGAGGAAACTCACTTGCATTATATTGAACTTGCGGTCGGTGATAAATTTTTGCAAAGTTTATTGAGTCGAGAGCGAAAGAATAAGAGCGACAGACTGAAAAGCTCAACAAAACTGCATCAAGATCTGAAAGTATCAAAACTTAGGAATTTAATTTTAGAATCATTTTGTTGAATAATTTCTTCAGCTACTTAATAGACATTAGCGAATTATTTTAATGCGAAAAATTTAGCGTTCATCAATGCAGGTAAAATCAACATTGTTTACTTGTAATTTGGTAATTAATATCAAAAGTGATTCCAGTATAGGGAATACGCTTTCTTAGCACGATTAATCTGAGTATCCGGGCGATACGGCCTAGCGTTCAAAGGACTTCTGAGATAGTCCGCTAACGACGTTCATCCAACATATTCGATAACCAAATATGTTTGCAGAGATCATAATTTCAGTGAACGCTTTAAACGCGATATACGTTCTTCCGCTGTCATTGAAGTAGTACAAATCCGATAGCCTGTTCTTGCTAAGATATTGTGAAATAGAGATTACTGAAGATCAATCAGGCATAATTTTTGAAGCAATGAGCAAAGCAAATGATTTTTACGTGAAAATCATATTTCTTTGGCTTTTTAAATTCGCATTACCAATTTACTTAGCTAATTTTAGGGCATCAAAATTATATTTTCTGGAAATCATAAAAATAAATATTATTAATATGTAAAATATTTATTTAGCAAGGATTAATACGTCCTTGAAGTGTTTTAGTTATTCATTTAAGCTTTAACGGCTTTGATGAACCAATTTTAACGAATTAACTTATGGAAAGCAAAAACTGTTGGCTGCCAGATGAAATTCTGGGTTATACATTGGGGAGGGTTATCAAAGTTCAGAATGGGATTGCTACATGCCAAGCGTTAAATGAATCTGGATTTGTAAATTTCAAAATTTTATTTGCTTTGGAGTTTAAAAATTTACATAATAGTTTTTTCATCACGTTTTACGTTTTTATTTAGACATACGAAATACCTACATCACAAGTACTTCTTGTTGAACCTCATGATCACTTCCCTGATGATAATTGTAGGCTATAATATTTGTATAAATATTTTAGGCGCTCTTATTAATTTAAATGAGGCTACCCTATTGGAGAATGTGAAACAGCGCTACATGAAAGATAAAATTTATGTAAGTATTTTTTGCAATTATTTTTTTCTCGGTCATACATTTTGCTTCCCAGATAAAATAGTTAATTTCATGTTGTTTTTTCAGATGTATTACAACTTTTTCCATTGTAAAATGCTTAATTATTTAACATAATAATTTTTTTTAATTAGACGTACGTGGCAAACATTCTAATCGCTGTCAATCCCTACTACGATATCAAAGGATTATATTCCCGAGAAATGATTGAAGAATATAAGGGAAAATCTCTCGGAGTGTTGCCTCCTCATCCTTTTGCCATCGGTAAGCAAATTTGACATCTTCTTTAATTCAAGAGAGACAACCTCCAATCAATAAAATTTAAATTTACCTTAATGACTGCCACCGGTACTGCCTTCACTGATCCTAAACTTCAATTTCTAATTTTCCACGCAGTACTACAGCTGGGGTCCAAGTTTGCAAATGCTTCGACCTCTACTTAAATTTACCCTCTGTTTAATGAATATTCAACAGTCGGAAAATGGATAATTGTGTTTGTGAATGACGGAATGTGATCATGTTGATTGGCTAGAATTTCAATATTTTTATTCTCATTATCGTTACCAGTGAAGTACTGAAAGTTCTAGGAGCGCTGAGTTTCAGTTTGAAAATGGACATTCTAGTGTTTGATTAAAGTCGCCTTTTCATCTCCATTCCCATACACTGCAGATGGAAGTTGACCAATTAGTAAAGATGACATTGATTCAGCCATCAGTCTTGAAAAGCAGATAAATAGATCAAAAATTTAATTTAGGCCTTAATCATTTACCTCTTAAATAAAATTTATACTATTAGTAATTTGGAATCGTGGTACAGAGTGCATGTTTTTCAACTTCTCCTTAAGCGTTTGAGGGAAATTGTTGAATGACTGATACCTCCTTCTAGAATTTGAAGAAATAGGTACCACTTCTGCCAAGCTGCGATGCGGTGTTTGATTGACTAAAAGTACTTGCTAACGCGAGAACAAACTTGATTAAAATAGCTATTGATTTAATTCCTCCTCCTCTTCTTCTTCTTCTTTGTAGCTGACAAAGCTTTCAGAGATATGCGAATGCTGAAGGAGTCGCAAGCCATTATCGTGAGCGGTGAATCAGGAGCGGGGAAGACTGAAACGACAAAGCACGTTCTCCGCTACCTCACAGAGGGCTACGGGGCCAACGCAGGCGTCATTGAACAAAGGATCATTGACTGTGAGTTTTATGTCTACTTCACTTCACTTACTTTTAAAGATATTTGTCTATTGGCAAAAATACAAACCTTTGGTTAAAAAATTCCGGTTCCTCTCAAAGACTCTTGACCTCTGACATTCAAAATATCAGCCCCCCCCCTAAAGTAAATTCCTATCCTGAGCTAATCCAGCTCCTTAAGGCACTCGTAACCATTAGGTTCGGATCATAGTTAGTCAAAAGGTCAGTAAAATTACTTTCCGGAGCCCGATCAGTATAGACAAACAAAAATCAATTATCTTTCTCCTCGAGTAACAGGATGCGCAAACCTAACCCAAACAAGAAGACCATGAGCTAATCCAACAGGAAGGTGGATAGTTATGTGATTTGTAATGAAAAGACCTAATTAAGGTACTAAAATTTGAATTTAACATTTTTTGACCTTGAGTAACCAATAAAAATCGTCATTTACCATATGGGACAGAGCAATATTATGAGTCAACGTGTGCACTTGATAAATTGCCACGGTTTTAATAATCCTATAGATTCGGTTTTCGCGAATGCTATTTTTTGATGAATTTATTTTCACAATAATGAATTTAGTTAGTTGTGCTAAAGGAAAATTTTGATTGAAATCGCTCAAGTTTGAAGATTTTTGTTGAAATTCATATTGCCTTCATAATCAAAAAATGATAAAATTTTAAGTCAATAAGACCCACTTTAAAGTCTCAAAGCAACGCAACTTTGAAAGCATTGTACCACTCCCTGTATTCTTGTTGAAAAGCGATCTTTACGTCAGCCACACTGATCAATCGAATATTCATATTTGAGAAGAGCCGATATTGCCATCGGAATGGTTCCCTCGTTATTCGCGAATCATTTCTATTGTTGTTATGCTGTGTAGCATTATTAAAATAGCTTATTTTTTAAATCCTATTAGTTTGTAATTTATAAATTCAAGGTCATATTCAGTTTCAGCGCTTTTCTTCCCTTTCAAATTTTTTTTTACAACTTTTTTCCAGAGATTATTTGTAGTTAATGATTTCCTTGCCAACCATTTATGCTCTCATCTCTTTCGCAGACTCACTTTACTGACATCATTTTGAGTTCATTTATTTTAAACGCTTCTATTCGAAAAGTGCTATAGTTTATAGCTCAATTTCTCTTGCTTCGTTCCATCATCTTCGTGGAGATCTTTTTATACATGTGGATGATTTTTTCATAATTCTTCTATGGCGAGTAGAGGGAACGGGTAGGGCTGACTCAAGAGGTAATTTAATCCGTGTTTAGCCTAATTTCCTATGCCTGAAACACTCAAACCATTCAGATGTTGCAAACCGACTCAATTGGTCTAAATTCTCTGCTTAACTTCGGCTTCAAGATTCTCTAAAGAGATCTCTTTCAAATAGCACTCGGTATCGCACATTGTCAATGGTAGATTCGCACACAAATTATAAGTAAAAGTTGATAATGACTTTAATTATCTCTGATAGGCTGTTGATAATTAAATTTCATTGATTGACTCATTTAAAGTTAGAGGGAACTCTTTTTTCTAATGAAGGTTTGAAAAGGAGTTCTTTCATGCTAGAATTTCTTTTGCCACTAAAGGGCTTCTTGTGATGTCTTCTTCTTCTTCCTCCTCTTCTTTTAGCAAATCCCCTTCTTGAAGCGTTTGGGAATGCCAAAACTGTGCGGAATAATAACTCTTCCAGGTTTGGAAAGTTTATTGAGCTGGCCTTTGATAAGCAAGCCGCTGTGTGCGGAGGTTCCTTGGAACATTATATCCTCGAAAAAAGTCGCGTTGTTCGACAGTCTAAAAATGAGCGCAATTTCCATTTCTTCTATCAACTTTTCGCTGGAGCTTCAGACTCCCTTCGACAGAAACTTGGACTCACAACACCTGATGACTTTCTGGTTGGTTTTCTTTTTTTTATTTGAACAAAATATTAAAATTAGGGTGTTTAAATTTCCAAAAAGGGATGTGTGTATTGTGTTTAATTTTATCTTACCTTGCCAAATAAGAATTAATTTTTGCGAGAATTTTTTCCCGACATTCATTTAAACAAGATAAATTTCCTCGATTTCTTTTAAATTTAACTCCATTGCCACTTAATTGAGCGTAGATTCTCCAATTATTTTTCAAATTTAATTTCGTGTTTTCTATTTTGTTTAGTATTTGTCACGAGGTTGTACTCGGTATTTCTTGCAACCTCAAAACAGGTCCGCTCTCTCAGATGACCGTTTGAGTCGTGATGTAAGTCGACTACATCCTTTTTTTGCTATATCATTACTCCTATTGGCTTTTATGCTCATTTTCTTAGTATGAGTCATAAAAGCGTGTTGTGTGCGTGCGTGTGTGTGTGCGCGTGTGTGTTATTTTCTTACATCTTTCTTCGCTTAATGATTAAATGGTTAAATGAGAGAGCGAGCTAGAGAGAGAGAGAGAGAGAAACGGTGTGCGCTTGTTTAAAATTGGCGTGTTGTGCCAATAATCACTGCCTGACTTTGCGTCACACAGCGAGAGAGAGAGAGAGAGAGTTTGCATTGCATGAGAGAATCCTTATTCCTACTCTTTTGGTGTTGCAATAACAGTGTTATTTCAAAGCTTGCTTGTAGCATCTGGCACAGAGAATGCGCCCCACCCCCAGGAAAAACACATTTCTTGTCACATCTCTACGCTCATCACGTTAGCCTACCTTAAAACGAGGGACAGGTTGACAACTTTTTCATCTCGCGCTCCCTTCAAACTGACACTTCTTCCTCCTTAGCCGATTATTGATTTAAGCGCTTCTTGGAGAGGGAAGGAGGGAGGGAGGGAGTTAGAGTTTCCTCGCATGCATTTCAAAAGCAAAAGTTCCACTGCAATATCGATTGGAGCCTTGCCCACAACAAAAGGGCCTCCACAACTCCTTCAGTCTGGTTAAATTTCTTTCGATACGTTTGCAAAGAAACTAATACTGAGGCGTTCATCAGTGGATACTACCCCCACCTCCCCCCCCCACCCCCACCCCCTTGGCTAAACCGTTTAAATTTTCTCAGAAGTCAAACTGCTTGCAGACTAGTGTAACAGGCATCTAGGGGAGACCTCTACAGCAGAATTTCCCTCCGAAATTAGCGAGGCCACTTCCAAAACGATATCGTACATATATATATATATAGAGAGAGAGAGGGGGGAAGAGAGTTTGATTTCAAGCAATTTGGCAACTGTGAATACAATACTACGCTGCACGAGTATTGATCGTTGATTACCTGGGAGACCACTACACACATGCGCACTTCCCAGAATGTTCTAGTGCCAAGGATGTTTCTCAATAAGTTATTAGTATTTTCTTCATTTTTTTGCCAATGCGTAGATTCCGAATAAGCAATGCGATATTGAGCACCATTTATTGGTGAATTATATTACCTTAATCGTTCACCAAAGGCAATGAGATGAAGTTCCAGCTTTTAAAGTAGCCATTTTTGTTTTGTTTCACTTTGGGTTTGTGGCCTTCTTGAACTGAAAGCCATCTTTCCATGAGAGGTGGAGTGTACACTGTGGCGGATTTGATCTTTTGAGAATGAGAGTATTCATTCCTTTTCACCTTCTTGGTCCTATTAGGTTTATTTATTTATTTATATCGAGTGGCAGGCGTTTTGATAGTTATCATCAGCCCTTTAGCTAGCTAACTTCGGACTTCACAGAGGAGAAGAACATCAGAGTGAGAAAAATTCGAGAGAGGGGGGGGGGGTGAAGAGAAGAATGTTTCACAGACGTAAAGGAGACAGACATTAAGGTAGAGAAAATGACATATAGTCGGCTATGGTAGTTTGAAGTCAACTGCCGGATTGTTGACATTTTGCCGTATGATTATACGGTACCCAGTCTGCACCACGTGGAGATGAACTATCACACACCCCAATTCGGTTTAACTTAGTATGAGCCTACAGTGTGGGCAAAATAGAGGAGGCGCTTTGCTTTGTATCATGGTGAGTGTTATTGAGCACATTTCGGTGGGTCATGTGGTGCCCAGTGGACATCTTGTTTACTGAATTGCTCGGTGCTGTGTTGACCACTTGGTAAAAGCGTTTGTGGACACAGTCCTACAGAGTGACATTTTTAATCGAACAAACGGTGTTTATTGTTATGATTTGTTCGTAAAGTCAAATGGAAGATCTATCACAAAGTCACCACTGGCAGGTACTCCTGTTAAGAGCACTTTCCATAGAAATAATATCTAACCTTAGAGATGCCGTATTTGTCTCAATGCCAAACGAAACCAGGTATATGTAGTTTATTCAGCGGATCATAGTGGACATGTTCAGAGGAGTCTACCTTGAAGTAGGTGGAAATCAATCCGCCTTTTATCTTCCCAATATTAGAGAGCAAAGGAAAGTTACCCCGAAACATGTTTGAAACAGTCACATATGCAAACGAGGCGTTTTTTTTATCTTGGCCACCTGTAGAATTGGCCATAGTCACAAGTAGGGAGAAGGTGGCTTGTGCCATTTTGCACAACGTAAATATTTACTTCCAATCTTCAGCAAAGAGAACATGGACCACTTCAAGACATTAAAATGGACGATCTTGAGGATTTCAAGATGTCCATCAAAGTGATGAAGGATATGGGTCTGGATGAATCCACTCAGGAATCTATTTTCTCAATTCTTGCTGGAATACTCCATTTGGGAAATGTTGTCTTTCAGGAATCTAAAAGCGCTCATGGTACGTCTCTCCTTTCCATGCCTTTGAATTGATTTTATTACTGGTGTCCATGTTTCAATACTTGAGCAAATTTTGCAGTAAATTGCTTTGCCTATTGCCCACTGATTTGAATGGTGCATGAATCGATAAATCCGTGGTGTTCAGAGCTCATGGCACCTTGTTTCATTTCTTACAACCACGAGCATTTTGAAGTGGATTCCGTTGATATTGGCTCTAGTATTACTAATTTATCCATAGCTAAACTAAATATTTACCTTTGTTTAATTGATTGAATCAACTGAAATCGGCAAACAGATAGTCCAGAAGGTGATAAGGAAGGTGGATCGAAAGGGTGTTTTGAGTAATGTCGAGCTTCCATTAAATTGGGGTTTCAGATTGTACAATATTTAATCCGCGTCTCAAAATTCAAATTTCAAGATCTGTTCCCTGAAGCTTACTAAGTGTTTGCCCACGGAGTTGGGTACTTATTGGTAGCTTTACTGAAGAAGTGTCGGTCTGGACCCCGGGGTTTGGAAGGAAAACTGGTCTTACCTGTTTTGACATGACAAATACTACCCTAACCGAAACCTTGTTAACTTCATAAGTTTCATGGGGCATTCATTGATGTCATATATCTATTGGGCTGTACCACTGCAATCAAATTAAATTTTGAAAACGTTCAGCCTTGACAATTAGGACATCCAATACAATTTTGAGGATCTGAGGCCTTCTTCAAGTCCCACTCCATCAAAGGGTAACACTGAGAGCTGAGTATATTTCATTTCATGCCGTTTTCTCTCATCTAGCTGTTTATTGGGTATTCGTATATGACCAGTTAGAAGAGGAAAGCTTAAAACAAAAAAATCAATTCTTTGGCAAATACGATAAGTTGGGAAAAAATCAATATTCCCTTAAACTATCGCTTTAGAAATGCCGAATCGAATGTAAAACGGATCGGAGTTCTTAAACACCCCCTCTTTTAACAATAGATTTGATCAAATGATTTTAAATTCTTGGGGTGGTGTTTTTTTAAAATACAAATATCTTCGGTTTTAAAAAGTTTTTTTTAAGTTGCGTTTAGTTTTTATGCGCTCCAAATCACTTTACACTAATAGAATTAATGACATTTGAACTTAACGGTTTTTTTGATACTTCAAGTCTTCAATCAAACTGAGTAGTGTTAGACTGAGAACAGATTAGATTGATGGAAGCAAGTGTCACTTTTGACTCATATATCATTCAAGATTTCGTGAAAAAGTCACTTCGATGAAAGGAACTATTCTAGACAGGCTATCACACCTATGTGGTTGAGTTTTGATTTATCACTCTTAACGTCTATATGTGTGCTTCCGTCGCCGATTGCTACTTAAATTCTCACACACAGTATACAGTACACACACACACTCACACTTCTTTCTTTAAATTGGCGACATGCGATTCTATTGCGCGCCAACAAATTGCTGGTCTTTTTGAGGGTGTTGATGAAGGTGTTGCGTTTTTTTTGACGATATTACCTTCGCTTTAAGAAGTGCCTGTGGGGCGGTGTTAACGAAATTTGTAAACTTAGAATATGTGTGAAAAATCCCCCACTAACAATAATCACACTATTAGCAATTACTAACACACTATCATATGAGCTCGTCTTTGTAACCTTAAGGGTTTTTGAGTAGTAACTAGGTGACGCATTGGTTCCTGCGCACTGGCCTCAACTCAATCTACGCAGCTGTTACTCAAACTTGAGGTCATTTAAGGGGAATATCGATCGATCTATGTGTGCAAGTTAGGCCTTCATCTACTCTACAAACATTACATTACATTACATATATTCTACTTTCATTAATTTTATATGTCAATGAAGGTTAGAGTTCATTGTGCGGTTAACTATCACCCACTTCTCTTCTTATACGATTTAGGAGGATGTGTTGTGTCAACTCAGTCCCAATCTTCACTAAATATGGCATCAAAACTTCTTGGAATTGAGGCCAAAAAGATGTCAAAAGCCTTGACAACCCGTATAACAGGGACTCGAGATCTAACAATAGCACTGAGGGCTGAAGAAACCTCAAATGCTAGAGATGGTCTTGTGAAAATAATCTACGATCGTTTATTTGACTTACTTGTCACCACGGTCAATAAGGCCATTCCGCATTCCAATAAGCAAACCTATATTGGCCTCTTGGATATCGCTGGATTCGGTATGTTTACTTATTTAGTTTAAGTAGATGCGTTTTTAGGTGCTTATTTTCAGTACTCTTTTCAGAACACTTTGAGGTCAACTCCTTCGAGCAATTCTGTATTAACTATTGCAATGAAAAATTACAACAGTTCTTTAACGAGAGGATACTTCGAGAAGAACAGATCGTCTATCAGAAAGAAGGATTGAATGTTAGCAGTGTAGCTTATGTGGACAACCAGGATTGTATTGGCAAGTCCCATCTCTTGAGAAAAATAAACTTTAATTTTGATCCAATATTTGTATATGTCTTCACTACAAACAAACTTATGATAAGTCCTAAGTTCAGCTCTCAGGACTAACTATTAAGACTAATGCTTTAGTTGAGAGTTTAAGTTTGTTGAATAATACTCCTGAACTCACCTATACATTGTAATTTTGTCCAAATAATAGTCGCATTGGGTAGATATTAGTCTGTTTTCATTTCTTCATTGGTATAATTAAATTAACCTTTTGTCAGAGGTGCACAGCTGATCAATCAAACGATGACAAAACTTGGGATGCTAGTGTCTTGGGTTGTTTTCTCTAACTCCTTATGGTCTAACTGGTTGGAAATGTGTGTGCACTATTTAGGTTGGTTGAATGTTATTTGCAAATATGGAGTTTGTTGTCCGTTGGTGAAGCTTTTCAATCCGCATTTATCGGCTCGAAAGTCAAACCATATGAGCGACTTCAGAAAACCCTCTTGTTTCCTAATTGAGGCATTGTTAGCGCAGACCTTACAGAACTTTTGGGCTTCTTTGTTGACGACCTGGGTGTTTGCTCTCGTGCAAGTGGTTTCGGTTTTACTTCAATTTCTATAACACTTATTTCACAATTTGTTTTTAGTTTGTTTGTTAGCCGTGTTTGCTATGGAATCACTATAATTGTCCTCTGATAACACTACTGCTACCTTCGTAGGCACTGGTGATCGCATATTTGCAATCGATTATTTACAATTATAATTTTCCCACAGATCTCATCGAATCCAAGAAATCGGGTATCTTGGCGCTTCTGGATGAAGAGAGTCGCCTTCCAAATTCAAACAGCGAACACTTCACCAACGAAGTTCACAGAGTGCATAATGAAAATGCCCGATTAAACGTAATTTCAAATAATAATAGTCTTAATAGTTAAAATAATTTATATTTTTATATTAACTTATAGGTAAATTTCATAAATATATCCCCATTAAATATATTATAGTTAATGTTAATCGTTTGTACTGCTTAATGTGCATAACTAATTTACTTGTGTTGAATTTAATTTTCGTGTATGTACAAGTCAATCATATAATTGTATTAAATTTTTTTGGTTTATTTTATTCAGATGATATGATTAATTTGAGGAGAAGTCATAAACTACTTATTCTTTGGTTTAAGTAGCGTTTTAAATCTTGAAGAATTAAGCTCAAATAATTGATAAGCCATCTCCATTACCACTTATCTAGTGGCAATTAAAAGGTTTAAATTAGCCTGTTCGAATCAACAAAAAGTTGATGCATCGCTTACGTTATATTCTAGTGCATTACTTTTGAAGTTTAATCAAAGGGGGCTTTCAATTTAACAGAAGAAAAGCAGATCCCAGAATCTCTTTGTCTCGAGAGTAATTACCTCCTCAAAGTCTGTGCTGTGATTGTGATTGGTACTTCATTGTCTTTAAGGTCATCACGATTGGAGTTTAATCATAAAAGTGATTGATTTTCGATTACTATGGCGATGGTTTGTAATTGTCTATCTGAAAATAAATCGATTTCTCTTCAATACAAGAGAACAAGTTCAGGCGGAGGTGAACGAATTTTAAGGGTCTTTCAATCATTTATTTATTATTTATTTATTTCAAATGGCAGGCGTTTTGATAGATATCATTAGCCATTTAGCTGACCTCGGGCTTCACAGAGGGAAGGTTCATCAAAGTGGCAGAAATTCGAGGGGTGGGGAACAGAAGAGCGATTCACAGATGTAAAAGAGGCAGACAAACACAAAGGTAGAGAAAAAGGTGAGGTGAGTACTGTGGAAGGGGTCGAATATGAGGACCATGGGGGTCGTGGTAGTAGTAGTAGTCAATTGCCGGTTAATAGACTTTTTTGCCGTATGAGTATACGTTGTTCAGGGTGCACCACGTGGAGGCAAGTCTATCGCACACCCCGTCTTTCAATCATTGATGATTAGATACATTTGCTCCTTTTTACAATACGCCTGAACATTTGGCTAGCGTTTTCAGCCTCCATTTAATTATTAAATAATAAGTTCAAGCATCCATGGCCCCGTCAAATTTGCTAAGAGTCGTATCTTTAATAAGCAAAGACACAAAGTCTTCTGGGAAGAATTTTGCTTCCTCTTTAACAAATAGATCCCTATTTCAAATGTTAAGGAAAATAGACTACTTTAATGAG
>UZAE01012852.1:3492-30847 GCA_900617975.1 Rodentolepis nana | reverse complement strand
AATGTGGACGGCTAATTTTTTAACTCTTGGGGTGTGCAATAGACTTACCTCCACGTGGTGCACCCTGGGCAACGTATACTCATACGGCAAAAAGTCTATTAACTGGCATTTGACTTCTGACTTCAAACTACTATGGCCCCACTATTTGTCATATTCGACCCCTTCACAGTACTCACCTTACCTTTTTCTCTACCTTTGTGTCTGTCTGCCTCTTTTACATCTGTGAATCGCTCTTCTGTTCCCCACCCCTCGACTTTCTGCTATTTTGATGAACCTTCCCTCTGTGAAGCCCGAAGTCAGCTAAATGACTAATGATATCTTTCAAAACGCCTGCCATTTGAAATAAATAAATAAACTTTTTAACTCAGATAAATTATTAGCGGTTTACACCTTTGCCAAAAGAATTTGAAAGCATCTGGCTTATATGCGCTTAAATAAAATAATTATATTATTTTAATAAACTTATAAGTTAAACTTAAGCTTAAATTTTTTAAAGAACTGAAACTTCTATTCGAAAATTTGCGAAGCGGAAATAAGTTGATTCGCATTTTAATAGAAAGCCAGTGCTACTCTAACCTGTAAAGGTTTCAAACGTCACTATTTCCTTAATATTTTGGGGCACATTAGGTTAACCTGAACTACAATCGACCTTCCGTGGAAAAGCAACCAAACTTTTTGGGTAAAGGAAGAGCCTGCAGCCTTGGTTAATTCCATTTATTCATTTCAAATGGCAGGCGTTTTTTAGTCATCATTAGTCCTTTAATTGACTTCGGGCTTCACAGTGAGGAGGGAGAACATCCAAGTGAAAAATGTATAGGGGGGGGGGGACAGAAGAGTATTTCAAAGACGTAAAAGAGACAGACACAAGGGTAGAAAAAAGGTGAGGTGAATACTGTGGAAGTAGTCGAATTCGAAATACAGTGGGGTGATGGTAGTTTGAAGTCGAAAGTCAACTGCCAGATAAAAGACTTTTTGCCGTATGAGTATACGTTGCCTAGGGCGCACCAAGTGGAGGTAAGTCTATCGCGCACCCCAGGTCAATTTCATTGTACATAAAACTGGTCACATATCAAAGCCTAATCTCGATTTGTTTTTTGCGTTGATTAGTTTAAACAGCTCTTCCGTAAATGATATCTGCATCCGGAAGAAACAAAATATATCTCCGGTTCATTGACCAGAGTATTTTTGAGAGTTCAATGATTACCAGTTGTATCCTTATAGTTGATTAGTTATTTGAATTGCTTTCGATGTAGGCTAAACCTCAAATCGGATATTCGCAGGAGTTTCCATATCATGCGATAAAAATAAAGAACCTCTGAAGATTGTTTCTTTATTAAATTGCTTTTTGTTCCAGCAAAAAATTACGCCAAATTGTGTTGTCCTAAATCCTGGCAAGGCAGTACAAGCGGACCTAGTTAGTTTCTTTTAAACTTTACTTTAATTTTAAGGAATTTACTCAAGGAATCATCTATCTTATCTTACTTGTTTCTTGTCCACACGGTGGAGTAAGAGTGAATTCCTCAAATTAAAATTTAGCGATGACAACATTGATAGCCTTCAGTAGGTATTTGTCACTCAAGAATTTAATTTATTTCTCATAAACGTTTTACCCATACATTTTATTTTAACAAATATAATAAATTGGCAACTGGCCAAAAGAGAGGGAACGAGGCTCTTAAGAAAGTTAGATTTTTCGTTCTCTTCTGCGATAAGCTTGCGGATAAACATACAACTTCTATTCTGAACGGAAGATTAACATATGTGCATTGGAGTTCTTTTCCTTAAAACTAAGTAAAGTTAATTAAAATCATTTTCATTCTATTTCTGCTAGATTGCATAATCTAGTTTCTCATTTTTTGATAAAGAACAAAAAGATGTGGACAACATACAAGTCGAAGTTTCTTCCAATTTTTCTCTTCCTTTCAATCTCAAAAAGAAGGAATACTATAAACACACGATCTTGTAGATGCGAAATTTGGAGATAGGAGATTTCCTTATTACAGATTTGTTACCATACAGTCTTTCGTCAGCCAACTTTATTTTAATCAAGTAAAAATTCCCTCTTCAAAAACATGAATCTTACTTTCAAATTACTTCTTTGAGAATTGAACTTTGTAAAATAAGTTCAGGCAGCTTTCAGTATAGTGGTTGTTGCTGTCGGCCAGGCCTAAAAAACTTCCTTTGATTTTAACGCAAAACAATTTGTGTCTTTTTCATTACGATGACAATTGTCTCCCTAATGTGTCTGATTATGTTTTTTTTAAGGAAGTCGATTAAATAATTTTTTATAGTACCTAAACCTGGAAAAGTCACGCAATAGTAAAAAATATTAATTAAGTTATTATCTGAAATAAATTAAGAAAAATAACAAGTTAATCTCAAACACGTAGATGTACTTGTTTTAATAAACTCCTCCGTTTAATGTCAGGCCTAAAGGCACATTATCACAATGAAAAACCGTTCTAATTTTGCACAATTTTAAAAATTCGTAATGGGACAAATGCGTTACCTATCTTGCTTGCCTAATGTTAGAGTTTTGGAGGATACAAATAAATTGGCCAAACTTGTTAATTTTGGAGTTGTTATGCCTGAATATTTCAAACAATCAAAATGATAACAATCCCTTATGCCGGTTTAATTTAGCCCGAATCCGGTTAGGAGAAAGGTTTATGAGCTATTAGCTTTGTGGGACACGTTATCGCGTTGTGCGTCATCGTACGACTGCTCGCAAGGATTGGGAGGTGCCAGGATTGGGAGGTGCGGCCGTACAACTTTGTGTGCAGTTCGCCAGGATTGGGAGGTGCGCCGTATAACTCTGTGTGCAGCGATCGTACAAACAGTGACCAATCATCAACCTCCTTGGGAGGTGCGACCGTACAAACAGTGACCAATCCTTAACATCTGTTTGTTTAACCTATCCCCCATCCTGATCATGAGTAGCTCCCTGCGTGTACACTCTTGATCCGCAATATACGCTAAACGTACTCCGTGCTACACGTCTTAATATGCTCACTGAATAGACGTGCTCCGTGCTACACGTCTGATACCCGTACTGAAAAAACGTGCTCCGTGCTACACGTCTGAATCCGTACTGAATAAGCGTGCTCCGTGCTACACGTCTGTTTTCCCGTATCGAATAAACGTATTCCTTGCTACACGTCTGTTTTCCGCTACTGAATAAATGTTCCGTGCTACACGTCTGTATCCTCTGTAGCTGGGCTATAGCTTAGCTGGTTCTGGGAGTCTAGCTAGCGAGAATCTGCCATAGAGATTTCTAAGTCAGTCAGGCTTTACTTAGGGAATCTGCCATAGAGATTTCTGAGTCAGTCAGGCTTTACTAGCGTAGCAATCCGCTACAGCTTCATGACATTTTTCCTTAATGAGAAAATTTACCATGAAGAAACATAGCTGATGGTCAAAAATGTCACATAGTATTCAACTTTACCCAATATCTTTCCAATAATTAAGAATATATTCATATTATTTAACTAATACAAACTAACTTCAATTACCTATGTTTTATTAAATCAATAGAAAATATATTCTTATAAACCAATAATGCCTATAGTAATGAATTTTTAATAATTTGGAACATTATCTTTTTTTCAAAATAAGAGGGCAATTGGATATTTGCACAGCTTCTTTGAATTTCTTGCATATTTGCAATAAAAACCTGTTTACTTATTGATTATAAATTATTATGTACGAAGATTATATTAACAATAGACGATTATTTTCTTTGAAAGCAAATGGAGTCGTTTGTATGAAAGCATGATTCTGCAAAATAATAAGTGAAAATCATATTTGATGCAAAATAACATTGCGAATTTTAGAATAAATATAAATGGCATACTCTTAGGAAGTTCGAAATAATTTTTTGACATTATATTCAGTCATATGTACATAAATACTCTTTACTGAATAGGAGAAAGAAAATTCCGCTAAAAATCAATTTTTCTTTCTCATTTTTTCTTTACAAAAATTTTGTCTAGATGAATTTATTTGAAAACTGTACTAACTCTAGAGTTTAGTCTCTGAGAAAATGGTACGCAGCTATTAAATTTATTGTAAATATCTTTTTAATCAATGAATATCTGATTAAGAAATAAAAGTTGTTTGTAAAATACTTCGAGTAAATAATGTGTGTGAATGTGTGCGTATGTGGATTTTAGAAATCGCATATTTTAAATTTGCCACTTAAAAGGGATACTTTTTTCAACTTATTTCTTTTTTTACTATAGGATACAGTTTCTGACCTCATTTACAAACATTGGCCATTGATCGGGCTGATGTTCGATTCACAACTATGTCTGAAAAACTTTATTTTCAGCATCGATTACATTTCAACTCTTTTTTTATCTTAAGGCACACTCTTGAAAAGAAGATGGTGTGTTGAGAGCTGTCTGAACAACATGGATGATATGGCAGAGCCTCCCTATTTAATTCCTGAATGTTTTAGGCTACCGTCAACTTCTGCTCGTTTAACTTTGCTGTCTCTCTCGTCTAATTTCTGATTTCGTTTTCCCCATTGAAGTCATCAAATTTTCGACTGGTTCTAACTACTGGTAATGGACTTTTCTGCACACTTCCCACAAAATTCGTAGATGAAGCATTAGCATCGTAAAATTTGGTTTAAAAGATATTATTTATATAAAATGGCAGGCGTCTTGATGGTTATCATTAGCCCTTTAGATGACTTCAGGCTTCACAGAGAAGAAGGAACATGAAATTGAAAAAAGTCGAGAGGGAGGGGGGAACATAAGAGTGTTTCAAAGATGGAAGAGACAAACCCAAAGATGAGGTGAGTACTGTGGAAGGGGTCGAATATGGCATTGAGTGAGGTGATGGTAGTTTGAAGTGAGAAGTCAAATGCCGGTTAATAGACTTTTTTGCCGTATGAATATCGGGTCTATCGCACACCCGGCTTAAAAGACATAATTAGCGTTTGATTGAGAGAAACCAATGTTTTTTTCCCACTAACCTCGCTAATGAAGTCAAAGTGCCCTCTTTGCGTTATAGAGATTAACATCTTGGTAAACACCAGTTTAATCTTAGTTTTAGTTATTTTGTCCATAAGGTAAACACAGCAACCTCAGGCAAAGCTCAAGTGATTTGATTTATTAAATGCGGTTAAACAAAATTAAGTGAACCTTGAGTTCATTTGCATCCGTTCAGTGAACTGCAAATATGTTTCTTGTTAACTTACACAAATGCTTGATGCATCTATTGGCTTACCCACGGCTTCTGCTGGAACTCCTCTTCAATGCTACCATGTCGCTATAGTGAGAATTACTAGCATTTAGCAGACGTATAATTGGTAGAATAGCAGAGGGGACGTTTGACAAAGCCACCACAAATATCTCATTTCATTTCAGCCATAGGCTCGTTCCAAGGAATTTTCCATCCGTTTTATGATCTAAGTAAATAATTTGATGGGAGATTCGGAAGCATAGACGTAGTAGGGGGGAGGGGGTGGGGGTGGGCTAACAGCCGTCTCTACACAAGTATGTAATTTTTGAAGGGGTTGCTGGGAGACTTACCTCCACGTGATACACCCTGGGCAACGTATACTCATACGGCAAAAAAGTCTATTGATCGATAGTTGACTTCTGACTTTAAACTACCATGACCCCACTGTATATCATATTCGACCACTTCCACAGTATTCATCTTACCTTTTCTCTGTCTCTGTCTGTCTCTTTTACATCTGTGAATCATTATTCTGTCTCCCCTCTCGACATTTTGTCACTTTGATGTTCCTCCTCCTCTCTGTGAAGCCCGATGTCAGCTAAAGGGCTAACGATAGCTATCAAAACGCCTGCCATTTGAAACGAATAATTAACTGTAATTTTTGAAAGGGTACTAAACTAGGCTTTCATTCGGTACAATTCGCAATACTGTTTACAGTAATTTAAGGTAATGTGTAAAAAATAACTTTGCTTTAAGAAGAATTAAAAGCTCCAATAAAAAGTGTATTTCTTTCCTATCAACTGCCTCCTTTAAAGCTCTAACGTGCAGTGTTGTCTTAGAAACTGTTAATACTCGAACCAAAGATTGATGAAATTAATGGGAAATTTTTTCCCCAATTTTGTTACTAACTAAATTGATTTTCTTTTCGATGATTTGTATATCATTAAATTAATTAATTATAGATAATCAAATTATGGAATAAAATTAAGGGAATTGTGTTTGCCAAGATTAGGTTAAGCGTCTTTAAATCTTAAATACCATAAAAGGAAATATTTGTCTTCGAAATGGGCGATAGTGAGGTAAATTTTTAGGATTTCAATTCAATTTCCCAAATTAGAAATGCTCTTGGGCAAGAAATACAAACTGCAAACACAATTTCGTCTCAAGTTGAGTTACCGAAAAGGCCACAAATCACGAATTCAACTCCATCGCTTTATAACCCCGTCTTGTGGTTTTATGTGACAACTTCATTGCATCTCGGAAAAAAATATATATGAAGTGAATCGAAAAAAAGCATTAAGTCCACAAAAGGACAACATGATGGTAGAATTAGTACTTTTAAAGCATTGAATTAAAAAATCCTTTGGCTAAAATTGTATGCTTGAGACAAATCTTGAGGCAACCTATAATCAAATTGTAAATGGAATATTCAGTTATATTATTTTTCAATAAATAATAAACTGCAACTAGTAATTTGATTAATTGGATCACTGGAGAAGTTAGGGGAGATACAAATTTGGGGAATGTGGTGTGCGATAGACTTACCTCCACGTGGTGCACCATGGGCAACGTATACTCATACGGCGAAAAAGGTCTGTTAACCGGCAGTTGACTTCTCACTTCAAACTACCACCACCCCACTGTATGTCATATTCCACAACTTCCACAGTACTCATACTCGACTATTTCATAGTACTCATCTTACCTTTTTCTCTACCTTTGTGTCTGTCTGTCTCCTTTACATCTATGAATCACTCTTCTGTTCCACCTCTCGAATTTTTCCCACTTTGTTGTTCCTCCCTCTGTGAAGTCCAAAGTCAGCTAAATGGCTGATGATAACTATTCAGAAATAAAAATTTGGGTAATTGCAACAATGAACTTCCGTGGAAGTGAATATTCTACAACCAGAACCCTAAATCAACGGAGATTTCCACGTATACGATCTCGATCATATTCACTCTCCACATCGCCTTATGATTGCATGTAACCTTAGCATAGTAAAAGATGCAGGAAATTTCCTCCTTAGCAAAAGACTATTATGCAAAATACTGATCGGAAATGTATTCTGAAACATAGGTTTTTTCGAGAAAAAGTTGGGTCAGACTATGCGGACTTTGACATAATTAATACTAATGCTTATTTCTTCTATTGTTGGCTAAATAAGCTAGCGCAATATAATTACCAGGCAATATTCGTGGGTGAAAGTATTATTGCAATCATCCATTTTAGTTCTAGTGTTCAAGCGTTTTATTCATCGATACAAAAGTTCCTTTAACAGAGAAAAACACATGTGAATCTTCGTTTAATCGAAGTTTACTGAAATCAGAATAAAGTGGAACTATAAATTCAAAATTGCAATATTTTTATAGGCGTAACTTTGCACAAAGTTATTTCCAAAATCGCTTGTTTTGACATAGTAAGCTGCTGATTTGACTATCTGATCTAGAAAAAATTCAAAATTTTGTTAAAATAGGCAAAATAGAACTAAATTTTGTACTCTGTGGATATTTTCTATGTATTTCAACAACTATTGTATTTAACTTTAATTTTGTTATTTTACATAATTTCCAAAATTGGAACCGTGCCTTCCATTAAGTTTATCATGTGAGTCACTCAGAATTCAATTTCCTGAATCCATGTAAATGTCCACATTCGTTTCTTTATTAGCAAATCGTGTGACTTAATTGACTTTCTTCATTCTTCAGCAATTAAATACCACCAAGAGAAAATAGTTTCGTCACCAAAATCAAAGTTCACGTATTATGGGAAATCAGATAAGGTTGCATGTGACAAATTAACAAAATTATCATCATTAATTAGTTAATTTGGAAAGTATGAAATCATTTACCCATTCAACGTCAGTTTTGTGGGACACGTTATCGCGTTGTGCGTCATCGTATGCTTGCATGTCTACTCACCAGAATTGGGAGGTGCGCCGTACAACTCTGTGTGCAGCGACCGTACAAACAGTGACCAATCATTAACCTCTGTTTAACCTAATCCCCCATCCTGATCATGAGTAGCTCCCTGCGTGTACACTCTTGATCCGCAATATACGCCCTGAATAAACGTACTCCGTGCTACACGTCTGTTTCCTTTATAGCTGGGCTATAGCTTAGCTAGTTCTGGGAGTCTAGCTAGATGTTGGAGAATCTGCCATAGAGATTTCTGAGTCGGTCAGGCTTTACTAAGGTAGCAATCTGCTACAGTTTTATGGCCATTGATTAATTATCTAATCCAAGTAAAATTTAAATCATATTTTGTTAGTAAAGGTGTAAAGAAGTTACACAGTTTTCAGTTTCGACTGTTTTATCCACAGAAAATTCATTTTACATCGATTTATCCACATTTTGTTTTTAAATAATTTTCGTCGAGAAGATGTACCATTACAGCCTTTAAAGGTTTGCCTTTGCTTAAGTAGTTAGTTCCACAAAATTAAGTTGACAAGCCTTAAATATACTAGTAATTATTATCCATAAGCGTATTTGTTTTAATGCAAACATCTAAATGAGCTCTGTTAACTATCATAGGTTTTCTATTACATTTAAAAGATGCTTAAAATAAAACCAGCATTTATTCATTTAGTAAAACAACCGTGTTTGATTAAGTCCCCTTGCCCTACTTTTCAGTGTAATAATCGAATCTTAACAAAATTCAACCAAGTGCCTACCCCTAGATTGTTAAATTTGTACTAAACCTGGAAATAACTTCCGTTTTTTCCATCAGTGTTGATTTATTAGTAATGTATCTTTACAGCATCTCTGTCTTATCAGCTTAAAACAGAAAGAATTTCCTGTCATTGATTTGGGGGTGGGGGTGGGGGTGGGGGTGGGGGGGGGGAGTTACTCTGATACTTGCGTCCTATGTGTTATGAATTGTTGTTCACAATGCACCATGCATTTACGAACTAAACTAAAGGCCACAATTGATGGGGGGGGGGTGAAACTCGTGTTGACTATACATTTGGATGAACATCTACTTTCTGCCAGATTTGCCTGAGTCTTTCATCACGGCGCTACTCTTTCTCTCTCGCCTGTTTGAAAATTGCGCCAGTGTGTTTACATTTCCCACGTTAAAAATGGAATGCTATTTAACAGGCAAGTTCATATGCCACCAAGAGTAATAAACAATTTAAAATAAGGATCAATACAATCTGATTATTTGACTTATTCGTGAAGAGCCCTACTCTGGCTTAGAGTTAATTTGAAACAGTCAGATTATTTGACCCCCTAGGGGTGCCTACGACCTGTTTCTAATGGTAAGTAATTTTACTACGCTATAAAGCAATTAGATAAACTCACACAGATTCTTCTTAAGAGCATTTCGAAGTATTTCAGCACTCTACGAAAATCTGAGGTTGGACTAGATCGCTATCACTAAAATAGTCAATAAGTTTGACTCCTTCCTATAACACGGTAAATTCTCATTTTATGTGAATTCGAAAAAAATAAACGATGGAATGGCAGATTTCTCGTTTTTAAAGCTATGGAAAAGATGAGATGTATTGGAGGTCAATATATTAAAATGTATCTCTTAGAGTTGACATCCTAGTTGAAGAAAGTCTCTTCTTCGAACCGAAAAAGATTGCATGGTTCCCCACTGTATGTCGTATTCGACTACTTCCACAGTACTCTTCCTACCTTTTTTCTGCCTTTGTGTCTCTCTATTACATCTTTAAAACACTCTTCTGTCTCCCCCCCCCCCCTCTCGAATTTCTTCACATTGATATTTCTTCTTTTCTGTGAGGCCTGAAGTCACCTAAAGGGCTAATGAAACTATCAAAATGCCTACCATTTGATATAACTTAATTTTTCAGGTTCTCAATAGTCAGCGACTAAGTAGACTCTAGAAGAATTTCAAAAAATTCCACGAATTCTTGTTTCCACACAGATATCTCTAAATAATTTACTGGTCTGCACTAACAGAAATTTGGCCCAAAAATCAATGGAAACAAGTGTATTCCAAAGTGATAATTAAATTTTTAACTGCAGTTTATCCAAACATTCTTCAATCGTGGATTGTAAGTCCTGACTTAAAGAGTATATGGCAAATCATATTTGAAAAAATAGAATTTTTGGAATTCAACTTAAAGATGGAGCATATTGAATTATTCGAAATTACCATATATAAAAAGCAATACTGATTGAAGTATTTTGACAGTGTAAACTAAAATCTCCAATAAATCAGAAAATTCACTAAATATCTGGAAACTTAAGTTACATTTAAAAAAAGTTGCATTACCTATTTTCGCATACACAATTTACAGAACTGGTGATAATTTTGTTAGAGTAGCGGATTTGAACATTTAAACGAAAAATTGACCAAAGAATGATTATTTTTAAAATGTTTTGCCTGTCAACAAAGAAGAAGATGATGACAAAAAATAGTGAAAGTTATCATTTTAATTTCAAATTTGAGATGTTTGCATTCATACCCAAAATATAACTCCAGTTCTTCTATCCTGAAGCCTCAATTAACTTTTGTACTTTGTAATAATTTGTGAGAACTTCAATCGAATTTGAAAGTTAATAAATACAGTTTTAACTCATGCATACTAATATCTAATTTAGTGTCTGAACAATTCCTTAAACATTTAAAAGAGCTCGACTATTTTTAATCTTAAGTTCTAACTTTTGAGAGCACTAATGACACACTCGATCCATTCAGCAGAAACTTCTATTGTGAAGCAAGTAAATTGCTTTAGATACACAGTTATTCAAAATTGAAAATTCCATTACAAGTGGACGTTGAAGATGATCGAATTCAAGGACATCGGTCGTGTTGTTCTATAAATGAATTCTTACCAGGATATAAAAAGCTCTAGCTTCTATAGCTTTAAAAGCGATAATTTAGCTTTTCTGTGCTGTTAACCTTGTTTATGTGGCACGTTTAGGTATATAAAATGAATTTGGAATGCACACATTTCATGAGCCTAATTAATTGAGCGTGACTGTAACTGGAACATCTATCAGTCGACAGGAACTATTCACCACGCATCCTTGTACGTAAATCAAGCCGCGCTTATATATTAACTTCATTTTTAAACCTCGCGTGTTGGTGTCTGCAATCGAATGAAATTTCCCTCGGTACTTTGATAATTACAGCGACCTTTGCCATTCCCATACTTTTGAATTCCCACGTTAATTAATGCTCTCACTCTGTTTTCTGAACGAAGACCATTATTAATCTCCAACTCCTACATTCTTACTCCTAACCCAAGCCCATGGGAAACTTTCCCTAACTGAGACTCTTCACTAATGTCCTGTTTTTTACTGCAACCTGAACGTCAACCTTCTCTACTACTTATCATCAATGTTTGCCGTTCTACATCTGGTGATCCTAAGCAGGTTCTATGAAGTTCCTTTAAATCCTTTCTCATATTTTAATATTTATTTTTTTATTTCAAATGACAGGCGTTTTGATAGCTATCATTAGCCATTTAGCTGATTTCGGGCTTCACAGAGGGAAGGTTAATCAAAGTAGCAGAAAGTCGAGGGGAGGGGAACAGAAGAGTGATTCACAGTTGCAAAAGAGTCAGGCGGACACGAATTTAGAGAAAAAGATAAGTTGAGTACTGTTGAAGGGGTCGATTATGACAAGCAGTAGGGCCATGGTAGTTTGAAGTGAGAAGTCAACTGCCGAATAATAGACTTGGGGTCATGATAGTTTGAACTCAGAAGTCAACTGCCAGTTAATAGACTTACTCATGGTAGTTTGAAGTCAACTGCCAGGTAATAGACTTTAGTTTGAAGTGAGAAGTCAACTGCCGAATAATAGACTTTTTTGACGTATGAGTATACGTTGCCCAGGGTGCACCACGTGGAGATAAGTCTATCGCACACCCCCTTATTTTAATATAGTGTTTTACGAGTGACATATCTTTACGATTTCTTTAGTTACCCTTAAAACTATAGCAAATCCAAGCGAACTTATTCACGCAAATAGATATAGAGTTAGCAATGTGCAATTGTATTCATTACAAACCAAGAACTACTCACAAAAATAAATTTTAATTTAGCATTAGTTAGAAGCAGGTACATTATGTAAAAGACTAATTATCCGCGTGCTTTCGCAGCAAAACTAAACACTATTTCTTAGAAAAACAAACACCGACAATATTTTCATCCCAATGATTGCTTGTAAAATTTAATTGATGAAGAGAAAAATGATTGAAAAGTATTGTAATTTACTAATTCAAAAGTGTCTATGAATATTCATCTGAATATCCATTTAGGATATCAAAGCATTGTAACGGTTTATGAAAATCGTCGTTTCTAAGATAAAAATTTCAGAGGATAATAAAAAATCTTCATTAATAAGTTATAATTCGAAATAAAAGCATATTACTAATTACTAGCGCGTTAAGTTAATTCTGGAAAGTAAAAATAATGGAAATGTCTGAACTTAGTTGAATAAAGCATAAATATAATAATTTTGACTTAGATTGAAATTATTAATGCACAGATTGATATCAAATGCTAAATCGATAGAACATTGGTGTTTATTTATATTGATAAGAGTAAGGGATATTCCGAAGCAAATTTTGAAGGACTGAATTAGTAGGTTCTCGTGTAGTTGAGGGTTGGAAATCGTTTTTACCAAACTGCCGTATGCACTAAGTCAAACTTTATTAACGACTTATTGTTATTTCAGAAATTATAAATTGCATTGGTTTAATTTTGCGTTTGTTTGTAATCCTTGCAGCTATTTTATTCACGGCTAACTTCAATTTCGCTTTTATAGATGTCAATGTTTCTTGATGATCCATTAACTCTTGTTCCTGGTCGTCTTGTCACCTTTAAAAATTGGCCATACACGGGTTCTATGGACATTTGTATTCCTAAAACTTTAGCGGAGGCAGGTTTCATTTACAGACCGGATTTATCGAGTGACGCTACTCAGTGCTTTGTTTGTCATAAAGTATTCAGTGAATGGGATCCGAAAGTGAGTTTCTAATTGTTGTTTGACTTGGCTATGCAGTTTATTTTTTTATGTTAAAGAATGAGTTCTGCCATTTGAAAATGCTATCACCTTCTTAATTTTTCTTGGAAATATTTTTAACTTATCTCAAATTACGTTATCTGTCAATGAACTCCTGAACCGCTTGTCTTCATAGCTAATGCGTATCCAATGCTGTGATTATTTATTGAGTACGACTTCGCATCATTGTGACTTAATTGCTAGCATTTTCTCTAAGGCTCATTAGTTGCTAGTCTACACTCTTCTACGTGTTATCGTTAGTCACTGCAATATTGTTGAAATTCGAATGCTTGACATTCTCTATAAATTAACTGGTGAGCCTCAAGTGTTCCATCTGCGAAAATCAGCTGCAAATAATTGCATTTATGCCAACTTAAGTTTCGGAAGCTTTTGAATCAGTGTGGCTAAGGGAGAAGGTGATTAGATAAAGTTGCATTCCCTTTGTTAGTTTAGTCGTTTTGTATTCCTTGTTTCGATGAAAGGATTATTATTCGGTAGCTAACAATGAAATATGTTTGCGTGTTTCTAATAAAAGATATAGAGGTTGGTTCTTTCAAACATGGCTTCCTGTTACTCTAGTTGGGCTTGACATTGCCTTAGTGCAGTGTGTAAGGTTGATTCATTTCTTGAAAACAATTACTTTCGATTCCTCAATCGCTCCAATTGTTATAATCTCTAATAAAGGGGACTGTAGTCTCATATTCGAACCATTTTAAACCGATCTTATTTTTCTGTCATACAATGTTAAAATTATCTTGCAAATTGAAGTTGCTGGAAGGCGCTCTAATTTAATAAAAATAAGATTTTAAGTGGATTTTCGTCAAAAACTATCCTCTTTACAAGTTCAGCTAGAAAATAACGGGACATATTAAAGACATCAGTACGTAATGATTTTTTCATTTCTACCTGTTTCAAAGACCTCTATGTTGCTCTGGCAGCTAAGATATTTAGTTCCTCTCTAGCTACTCAACAGACTATTTATTGAAGATAGTTGCGATCGGTAGGTTGATTGATAACTAGCTTGGAAGTGGTGAACAGGTAGACCATTTTGGCAGAGTGAAGTGGTGAACAGGTAGACTAGTATGGTAGAGTTGGGGGTGGGGGTCTTTGCATTAATATGTTTAAGAAGTCGAGAGTGGATATAGCTATCAATTGACTGAATAATCTCTGATATTGTACACATTGTCCTCATTTCGTATAAAGCTCCTTGTCGCCAAAAATCGTCGCCTTTTCCTTGACAGTGATCAAGGTAAGTACGGAGTCAGAACGTGAGAGGCCAAGTATGCAGTCTGACGCATGAATCAGAGCGATTGCTACACCAATCGGTCCAAGGAGTGATCGGGAAAATTTTAATTCTTGAAAAAATATTATTTGACCACCAGTTTGAAGCTCATTTTCGTCCACACATTAAGTGATCATCTGATGAAAATACGAATAGCTCCAGTTTTTTGGTTTCACTTCTATATTTGCAGTTACTGTTGAATATATTGGTATGGACGTAGGGATGTTCTGGGAACTTTCCCGTCTAAGAAGGATTGGTGCGATTTGGTATTACTTATGTGTAATATGCGATTATGACTTTGACAAATTTTCGCGCCTATGTCGACGTTTCGGTATGATTGGTAAGAGGAGATTGAATCAACCATTGGTAGTTATTGGACTTTCATGAGCAATGTGCCAGAATGTGATTAGCTGACTGAACAAATCGTACGTGGCGGTTGATGTTGTATTTCTGGTCCACGTCAGAGCATTATTTCGCTTCTATCAGTGTTGATCGACCTTTACCATCTATTACTGTTCTTTGCATCTTCTTGTGCACATAGAGTTACCGTTAATCTCGGTCTATTGATTATTATTAATTTTACACCTATGCCGGAAATCATTGATTTGGGACATATTGAAGTTTACACTCATTAAAATGGCTTGTCATTTCAGAAATCGTTGGTTGGCAGATGAATAGGCGGATAACCAGGGTTAGGCGCCGTAATATTTTTTTCCCTATATCATGTTGTGATAGATTTAGTCATTTTCAGAATGCATATTCTTTTTTAGGACAATCCGATAGAGAAACATAGGGAGATGAGTCCGGAGTGCGCGTATGTAACCTTAGCCAAGGACTATGGAACCTACGAGAAGGCTCCGAGGAAAGCCGTGATAGAAGCAGAGTGCGCACGTTTCCATGCTAAATTCATGCATCATTTCTTAACCGATTTAGAGGCTCCAAAGCGGGCTTCCTATGAGTCACGTTTAAAGCAACTAGAAGAAGCATTGGCCATCTTTATGAAAGAGAATGATGTCAAGTTACCCTTGGCTGTTGTTAAAAGAACCAGAGCAGCTGCCGCTAGGAAACGCACGCTTCGGTAGCCGCTTTCCTTGTTTGTGCTCCTTGATTTGAAATACTTATCTGTCTATTTGTGTCTATTTAATGGTATTTTGTAAATGACTGTATTTTTCACAATTTCCTTTAAAAAACTATCATTTTACTGAATTTTCGTTGTAGTACTTGCAAAGGCAATAGGTGTTGAGGTTAGTGGGTACATGTTCGGTTAGAACGCCGGTGACCTTGAGAAGTATCGAGCTAATTCTTATGCGAGGTTAGTGATAGGGATATGCAGTAAAACTAATAATAGGAGTTAGAACTCTCATACGTATTCTTCGCATTAGAATGTAATTAACAGGTGGTGGATGAGTGCTAATTTAATCGGTGGGTTTTTGCGCCATTATCACAATAATCTAGTAAATTGTTTCATGTATTTTTTGCCAAATGAGGCACTTCTTATTCGAGAAGTGTTGTTGCGATTTAAATCATGGTATCTGTAAGGTTGTAAATCAACGGAATATTGTATCTCATAAGCAGGTGTCAAAATCAAGCTTCATAGTCTTTTCAATCGAACTGAATCTAGCTTTCAATCCGAACTTGGTAAAAAACGTAATATCACCTTTCCCGAAGTTGTTGTATAATGGTATCAATTCAAGAATATGAGAATGGAAACGGCTTTGTCTTAAAATGTCCAGCAGAAAAAATAAAACTTCAATCGCGTTTCAGTTTGTCATAGCTATTCAATTTCACTAAAACGGCTTATTCTTCAATCCTCATTATCTTCTTCTGCCTGACGATTTTGTAACGGATGCCATTTTCCCCAGTTCTGTCTATTCTACCAATATAAATGCCAAAACTCTGGTAATTCATATTGAAAAAATCGGTATGATCAGAATCTTTATGACTTTTACATAAGTTGTGGAAGACATCTAAAATTATAAGTTTGACAAAATCTTCAAGAAAAAACAGCTTTAAAACATGATGGGAGATAATTTTTTATGATAGAAAAATCTGCGCACATTTCTGTAAATCTAAGACAGGAGAATGGCTTAATTCAGCTGTTAAGGTCAAAGAAGTCAAAACACGCAAATACGTGAATTTGAAAATCAGTGAGCATGAAATTGCGGCTAGATACGACTTCAGACGCCTCCACGAGCACATGTAAAAAGTAGCAGAGGATCAGAAGGGCTCAATTAATTCCCGTTTTCATCATCATTTATGGCCCATCAGAAAAGATCCAAAAAACAAGTTGTAAAATCTAACCCAAAATCTAGTATGGCTATTTTTAATTTCTATTGGGAGATTGGAAGTACAAAATTGAACATACCATGTCTGAAATAGATAGAAATACTTAAAAGTTGACTTATCAGTCACTGAAATAGTTCTGGCAGAAAAAAGAAAATCCTAATTTTGTCCAAAAGAAGTGTCGCAATTCAGAGTCTTTCTTACAATGAGTAGAATAGGAAATGAACTGAGTTTGTGATGAGCCCTCAATACAAAGATGCAGAGTCCATGTGGTTTAGAAAGAGTGATATATGGGAGAGCTCAAATATTTGGAAATTTATTCCGGGCAAGTCCCTTTCAAAGCTAATGTTCAACATGGCAGATTAAAATTTAATAAAGTGACCTGGAGAAACTGTCCTTCGGTTGTGCCATATTTTTATTTTGGCTGAATGAACTATATTTAGTCATATCTAGTGGGTGGATTTGCCATGATTAATAGAAGTTAATCACCTGGAGTGCAAAGGCAATAAGGGTTCTTAGAACGCAAAAAAGTGGCAAGTGTGTAATTAAAAATTCGATAAAAATGTTAACAAAAATCGAATAATGCCTTGTTTAATAAATTTAAAAAATAACTATTTGCACCAAAATTTCAAAGTCAACACTGTGGAAAAATAATAAAAATTAATCCTACGGACTATTAAAATTTGTTATTCATTCAGTAACGTAAACTTTAAAGATGAGTAAAAGGTATTTCGAATTAAATTTAAACAATCTAAATTTTTTATCTCAATATTTATTTATTTTTAGAAATTTTTATGCCCACCTAATTAAAATGCTGATGATGAAACCTGATTGGTCCGCATAACATATATGTGGAATTTTCGCACTTGTGTGCCATTATTTTTCACTGCCGTATCTGGTCATGTCTGCGCCTTACGTTGATCCAATACCTGATGGTTGGGAGATGCGTCTAGATGATACTAGTCAAACATATTATTTCATAGACCATAGAAATCAGAAAACACAATGGCAGCATCCCATCAATAATCTCATTTATCGACCTACTGAGGTCCCCACTCGAGGAGGTCTCAATGGAAATGGATCAACTCCTATTTCGGTCAACAGGCAAAATGTATCGAAATCGCCTCATTTAGCAAACTGTCGAAATCAATTCAATCCTACCCCGGCTTCCGAACAGAAAACTACTATTCCAGTGTCAAAGCCTTTTGGAGAAGCAGAGATGGAATTACCGGAATCGAGTGTTCTTAAAAAAAGCGATGATGATTTTGCTCGCATTTCCAGAGTTCTTGAAAAGGCCAAACCTATAACTGATGAAGTGCATGCATTTAATGGTAAGTTACTTACCCTTCATTGTCTAGAAATTGCAATTTTTTCTTATCATTTTTCATAATTTTTTGCATCAGGTGTCCCGGGAGATAAAAATTATTTGCGATTGATGGAAAGTTTGGATGTATTGATCCTTGAATTAGACGGTATTGGTGTTGATGGTCTGGATGAAGTTCGAACTGCACGACGTAATGCTGTGAAACAACTTCAAATGGTTATTGAAATGTTGGAATTCCGAGGTTCAATTAATTCGGGTGGCAATACGCAATCTTCCGATCCTAATAGTGCGGAACAGTCAACTACTGCCTCCTCAAAAAATATGGATGAAAGTGTGGACTATTCATAATACCTATTACCTCTGTATTCTTTTTATTCTCTAACCACTTTTCGCTTTAGTCATTTTACTATGCAGAAAATGTGCTCATGTATTTGCGTCGGTGTGTGTATATATAAGCTTATTCAGTCTTCTATCATATTCGAAATCTTTTTTCAGACTTAATGGTAAGCCCCTCTTTCCAGCTAAGTTTCTTTATTTACTTGTAAAAACAACCTCTTATTTGTCCAGATTGTTTGAGATGAAAGCCAATAAACAATGGCTATTGATAAAGGATACTTTTATCATTCCCTTTTATTCACTATCATAAAATTGTAGGTTACCGACGGTATCTGTGTTCCGTTATTGCGTGGTAATTACATCTTTGATCCAATTCGCTTACTGGAGTTAATTTTTGGTGAATCTGTTGTGCTCTGTAGGTTCGTTTGCTGTTATTAACCTTAACCGAAAAGAATTTTCCGTTCTCTTCCCACTTTTAATTAGATTGCCAAGTTTAGGTCACTGTGTAATAACTTGATTATGTGTAGCAGGGTCATTACTTTGAAGTGGTAAGATTGATCGATTTTGTTTCCATTAAATGTGCCAGTATTTTGAAAGCCTTTCTCGATACAGGTTCATGTTTTAAATAGAGTGGGCTTTTTTCGAAATGAAGATTTAAAAGTGCTTTTTCTAACGCTCACCCTGAGTGGAAACACATGCTCCTCCTATTGAGGAATCCGGTCGGTCATCCGTCAATCAGCTTCTTTTTAAAATCCATATAATGGTCACTAGCTAATTAGTTTGAATAAAAGCCAAATGCTTTAGTCGTGGTGGTGGGTTGGATAATGCAGGGACCACGTCAGTACAGTTAGTCTTATTCGTATAGCTATTCTCGGAACGTTCTAGAATGTTTTCGAAGAAATGTGATGATTTCTCAGTTCGGAACAGACGCACATACCGTGATCGCAACACTTGCGCTGTCGAGCAGCCAATCAGATTGGCCTTTGCACACACGCACACATTGGCTGTGTTCGGGCCAGCCTTTTGAAAAGGTTGCAAATTTTGTAGTTTTTATTGCAAAATAGTAGTCACATCTACTTATGTCATAAACCCACTTCCACTTTATCCAAAATAACCCAATCAATCAAATCCATTCTTTTACAGACAAGGAAGCATGACATTTCCTATCTCGAAATCCCAAGCATCTATGCTGTCTCCATATTGCTTGCTTTAGGGTAGTGCCCTTCAAGTGATACTTTCTAAATGATCCTTTTTTTGCAAAAGTACAATAGCATCACGTGTAATATAAAGTTGCATTTGAAATTGAGCACATTCAATTAATTTCTCTAAATCACTCTGAGATCCACCGTAGTATTTGTGTCTTTGAGCTCTTTCAAGGCTATTTCTGCATTAAGAATGTACTTTTACACTGGTCCAATGCCATTTATGTACTTAAGCATTTAACTTCTGATTTTCTTAGTGTGCTGATTACTTGGTACTTACGTGTCAGGAGATTCTTATAAGGAATTCATTTGCAGTCATTCCGCTTTCCCTATAGTTCACGTGTGAAGTTAAGCATAACTGTTAAGCCCAGATTAAGCTGACATAGGTGACTAAAAAGCGATCTAATTGAGTTTCTTGGACTAATTCCAGATTAAAAAGGGATGGAAATTAACTACTTTGCGTAAAGACTTACCACTGCGTAAATTCATCCTAACGTCAACAAGACCATTGCCTGATTATTTGGTATTGTTTTTATTCCACCATTTATAGCTGTTTGTGAGTGTGAGTGTGTGTACGTGAGTGACCTATATGTAAGTTTTGGAATATCTTGCCAACTAGATGACTTTTAATTTTGAAATTACCCGTATTTGTTGATGCCTTCTGAAATTAAGGTCAGGAAAGGACATTCTGAAATTCATCTGATGTTCCATCAGTTATTTAAATATTTTTTTATATCAAATGGGAGGCTCTATGTTAATTATCATTAGCCCTTTAGTTGACTTCAGGCTTCACAGAGGGGAGGAACATCAAAGTGAAGAAAAATCGAGGAAGGGGGGGGGGACAGAAGATTTTCAAAGATATAAAAGAAACAGACACAAAGCTAAGGAGAAAGGTGGGATGAGTAATGTGAAAGTAGTCGAGTATGACATATAGTAGGGTGATGGTAGCTTGAAGTCAGAAGTCAACTGCCGGTTAATATACCTTTTGTTTGAAGTCAGAAGTCAACTGCCAGTTAATAGACCTTTTCAGTCAGAAGTCAACTGCCGGTTTATAGACTTTTTTGCCGTTTGAGTAGTCAGAAGTCAACTGCCGGTTAATATACCTTTTGGCCGTACGAGTATACGTTGCCCAGGGTGCACCACGTGGAGGTGAGTCCATCGCACACCCTGTTATTAAATTATTAGAGCTATCTAATGTTAACTGGTACCTCTAAAAACATTATTTTAGTGTAAATAGTGCTACTTTTAATATTTAAGTACACCAATCAGGTGCAACGAACTTAGAGCTCGAACAAAGGAGAAACAGTGGACAGTGACACTCTCCGATATAGCCGACTGGCCAAGAATCGAAGCCGTTGCTGAGTTTAGACTACGTACCGGACATGATTGCTTGGCAAAATATCTTCACAGATTGGGAGTATACACTCAACCCACATGTCCTCAAGGTAACCTACAGGAGGAAATGGGGATGACCCACCTGATTCAATGTCCAGCCCTAAAGACAAGGACGGAAAGCCAGAGATACTGGGAAGCAAGAAGACGGCTAATGAACTGCTATAAATGTACCCCCCACCCTTGGGGGAAGCTGAAGTCAAAGTTTAAGGGCTAATGATAAGTATCACAAAGCCTGCCATTTAAAATAATAATAATAATAAGTACAGCAATCAACTATGTCTTATAAAGTGGTCTTGAAAACTTCAAAATGAAAATTATTGCGCTTTTAGACTAGTAACTTTTGAACCATTTTCTTAACCGTAACCCTACCTAGACGCACTTGATAAGTGCTTCAATGATTGGCGAACTACAATTATTTATTTATTTAAAATGGCGGGTTTTATGATATTTATCATTTGCCCTTTAGCTGACTTCGGGCTTCAGAGAGGAAAGAAGGAACATCAAAGTGAGAAAAAGTGGAAAGTGATTCAAAGATGTAAAAGAGACAGATAGACACTATGGCAAAGAAAAGGTGGGATATGTATTGTGGAAATGATCGAATAAGACATACAGTGGGATCATGGTAGTTTGAAGTCGGAAGTCGACTTCCAGTTTAAAGACTTTTGCCGTATGAGAATACGTTGCCCGGGGTGAATTGTGTGGAGGTAAGTCTATCGCACACCCCGGACAACAATTATAAACACTGGGATTCTAACAGGTAAAATATTGTAACTAAAAGCAACGAGATGCAATCAAGGAACTACAATGTCCTGCCCATTGCCCACTGTCTTATTTATTCGCTTGAATTCCCTCGTGATTTTTTACATAACCACCAAGGCACTTTTCCAGACGCTCTCGCACTGAAAAAACACCTCTCACTTCCCTATACGCATGATGTCTTTGTTTTAAATAAAATTTACCTGATGGATTAAAGTTGACCAGCAATAATTTTGGTCTCGATTTCAAATGAATGGTTCAGTGAAGCACAATGTGAATTTAAGTTTATGAACTAATACGTAAGTACCTTAATTTTGCTCATTATTCCATGCAAGTAAGTAGCTTACCCGTGAAGTTGGGTATCAACGTTAATTCATCTCCACCAAGGAAGTAAATAACCGGTCTAAGGGAGATAGATGCTCCCTCGAGTGTAAGGAAATAGTAATTGGCCTGTCTGATGTTTGATAAAGGTCAAATGCAAGGCCATCCTGTGAAATTGGAAGTGGCACCATGGAAAACAACGTATCTATACTTATCATACTAAAAGTGAGTATTTTTGAATTCCACCTTATAGGAAAGCTATATATATATTTGCAAAAGTGAAATAAGGTGCCTGTATGTCTAAATCGTTCAAGTAAGTGATGTTCGTGCGATTTTTATATCCCCAGGGTCCAGAATTATTACTTACCCACGTGCTAGTAAAAGCGCTCCTAATAGCTGCTAAGTTGCCAGCTCGGCCTACTTAAATTCATAAGTAGCAAAATGCCCGCTAACCTACACAGCTTTTGACAGTCTTATTGATTTTTCTATGTAATTAGAGAAAAAATTAACGCAGAGGAAGGCGGATAAAAGCTTATTCAATTATATATCTAATACGTATTTTGAAATTTTCCCGACAGAAAGAAAATCTAATCTCCTGCATGAAGGTTTTGAGCCAGACTAGAATTACATAGAGTTGGAAATAATTCGTCGTATATAAAGGTACAAACATGCAAGAAAGCTTTTCTGGTTTTGAAAAATGTTCAGTTTCTATTCAATTATAATGTGCATTTGAGCTCATGAAACCAACACTTATACCCTTGTGAGGTGAATATTCCACCCCACTGATTGATAAACTGCGAACTTCCTTTTGAGACGTCTATAGCAACTAAGACTAGAAATGTTAAATTGTAGTAAAGCGTAATTAGAGAGCACACTAATTAAGGGGACTTGGGAAAGTACAATTCTAGTCTTTGTATACTCCCTACATTGAACGCAAATTATTGACCCTATTATCAGAACAGATTGATTGTTAGTTCAACAATAATATGCGATTATTTAAAGAGCAAAGATCCTTTCAATCTATCTGTTTTTTAGATCGATCGAAGTATTTCTCCTTGTATCGAGAAGGTTCAATAGTGAAGTAGTTTAAATGCCACCCACCTCTTCAAGTGATTTATTTTTTCAGAGTAATTCGAATTTTTTTACTTCAAGGCGAAATTACTTTTACCTTTATTTGTAATCACACACACAAGCATATATATCTCACTCAGCCCAGGCCTAGTGACACCACACTTATTGTGCCAAATCAATTTTGCCTCCAATGACATCAGATGTGAGTGTGCTTTTTGTCAAAATGTGGTTGCCTGCATGATAATGTCGATGATGCACAAGAGTTGAGATCACGTCTGCAGACAGAACACCACACCAATATATATATATATAGAAATCATGTGCATAAGTGAGTAGGTTGATTACTGCAGCTTGAGTCACAATTTCTAACGGCACAAAATGGCAGAAGAAAAGACTTTGAATGTTGGTGTATTCGGTGACAAAGGTATGAATTTGACATGATGTTTTGTGCAAGTAAAATATCAATAAATTACTTAAATGAGATCAGGCGTTAGGTTATTTGAGAGAAAGAGAAAGGATTGAATTAAAATTACCATTTAAAGTTTATATATATATAGCAAATTTTAATGAAATTTGACTATGAAATTTCCGAAACATTTTTTACTACTTACGCATATTTTGTTTTTTGCAATAAATTTAAACAAATGTAATAGGAAAATACAGGCCGAATATTTTCTTTATTTAGGCGATTTTTCGTTAATAATTTATGTTTATTTTTATCGATCTTGAGAGTGTTTCAGTTATGTAATTTGCTCAACAGATATTTATAATAGTTTGCATAACTTTATTATTTAATCACCGATTTAATCTAATTTAAGATAACTTAAATATTGATAAATTAAGGATTGCTATCGAGAATTTACTTAAGGTTGTTAATCTTTGTCATTGTTATGTAATAAAATGATGAGATAGTCTAGCTTTGGATAAATCACTTATTAAAACCTACATCCCCTCAAATAGATGTCGGGAAAACGGCTCTTGTGGGTCGATTTACCGAAAAGAAATTCATCAAAACTAACACGACCACCTTCTTGAATATGCCCGTTTGCAAAGAAAACGTCTACGGAACCAGCGTCCAATTCTCCTTTTACGATGTGGTAAGCTTATTTGCGCTAATTGAATTCATAAAATCGATTGACGTCGTATAAGAGGAATAATTTTGCATTTAAAATTGGCACCCACTATGAACTTTCTCCCACCTGGATGTGATTTTCATGGTATGATTACTGGCTTGAGAATAATTGGCTCGCCATTAAGGTTTGAGGTCAAGTTACTGTGAACACAATTAGTGAGAGAGAGAGAGGGGGGGAGAGCAGTAGAGAATTCAACATAAAATAGCAGACTTGGCAGGGAGGCAATTTTGTTCATCGATTACTCAACTAACTTAAATTAAGCCTTCATGTCTTTTCCATTAGTTGAAATTTATTTTGTACTCGGAATCAATATTTTCTCGTTTTCAAAAATTTCATTTCATTTATGGGTATTCTGACTACTACACTATTAGGTAGTTCATCAAATAGTTTGTAGCAGACTTAGTAGGCAAATGAACGACAAATTGAAGGGTAAATATGAGTTATTTTGTGTCAGTTTATCCTTCATTTTCACTACTGTTTTACTTAACGAGTACTGATTGGAATTTGATTAATTTTCAATATCGTTTTTTCCTTTCGACATTACTTTAATCATTGATTGATTTGGGTCAATTCGAGGAATGTCTGAAGATCACTCATAACTCAGTTGTTACATATTTGAAGGTTAGCGAAGACCCATAAATCAAAGCGCTTGATCCGAATATGAAGAGCCCGAGTAGCTCAGTGCTGCTAGATGCACTTTCTAATGATTGTCACTATTGATCAGGAATGGCTATTGGGGTTGACCAACCATATCACTGACTGTGGTGTGGGGTGTCAATTTACTTCCTTCTAACTTAAAAGAAGTGTACATTTGGCAAACCCAAATAAAGATTAACATTCGACATTAAGAATGCAAAAAATGCGGAAATGATGAAATCACTATTTGAATTTCAATGGTCGAACCCTAGTTACAATTTCAAATTCTTAGTTCAATATATTAATGAAGTTTTAAGGTGTATCCTACAGGCATGAAACAATTATTTCCTGTACGATAATAATAATAATAATAAAGAGATTAAATAATTCCCACATCTTTAAATGCTTTAAAAGTAGTTCTATTTAATGGACTCTACTAGACACCCACCATTTAATCATTATTTCACCTCAAAGTTATCGAATAACGAGATAATGTGAATAATTTCGGATTATTTTGAAATTATCCGCCTCACTCCCTCACCCCCCCCCCCTCCACCCCCTCTTGGGAAATTTCACTACGCTATTCCATACACATTAATACCACAAACTCAAACGACATATTATGAAAAAATAAAATAAGTCATGCCGCTTGCCAATTATAGTACATTAACATGTTGCTTAGAGACATAAAAGTTTAAGCAGAGTTTTGAAAATAATCCCCTCCCACTTGTTAGTCGGCTTATATCTTTAAGGTGCTAAAATTTTTTAATGTTTGTTGTTTAAATTTTTAAAAAAATACCGCAATTTTAGCCTAAATTTAATTAAATAATTATATACTATTGATGCAATTTAATTACCCTCTAAACATGCATTTCAGCCCGGCTCACCCGAATACAGTTCATTGGCTGCAGGTGTCTATGCTGGAATTGAAGTGGCTGTGCTCTGTTTTGACGTCACAAAGTAAGTTTACTTTCCTTTATTCCACTCCTATCCTACCAAAGCTTGCCCCATCTAAGGTGCAGCACTAGTTACAATCGATACAGAATATCTACCCACTAGACATCAGCACACTATATCTGAACTAGACCGGATTGAGACAGAATGCTATCATGGGAATGCAAGTTGTCTGCATGTTACTAACGCTTAGAAATCAAGACCCCTCAAGACAGACGCCAGTTTTAGTCTCAGTTAACTCCTTAAGCATTCAGATGCGATTTGCATCCGCGTATGGATAAAGTTGCTAGTTAACTGAGGGACAGTCATGCCAGCTTAATCGATCATAGAATGCCTCCAGACTTGGAAGCGGTTCTTCAAAATGTAATAACTTCTAGATAGTACTACTACATCCTTTAAGGTTAGTTCATAAAAGTTGCAATTACATCAGAAAGTATCCTCTCTGAAGTATTTCCAGATGAGAGGTAATAATGTTGACGTACTGTGAAAGTATAGCAAACTTTATCAGTGAAGCCGCAGAATAAGAACGAAAAGATCCTGTCACCTTCTAAGCCACTAAGAACCAGGCGAATGTACCAATCACTGCACACCTCACACTCAAACAACATAAATGGAAGCAAAGAATAAAATACCTCCAAAACGAGTGGACAGCATTAAAATCTTTCACAAACAAGCAAAATACCTGCTTTATTCAAACATGACAAAGTATTTAAAGCACATTCATTGAATTCGTGGTGGATGGGGACGGGGGAGGGAGGTGGGGGTTACTTTTAAGTGGTGCACATGGTCGGAGTACCACAACTTAATTTCATTTAAAAATTTAATAGATCGTCCACTTTGCTAAGGGAGCATTACCCAGTGTTTAGAAATAAGGACCCAGAAATCAATGTTAATTTCATGTTTGTGCTATTGAAATTTAAATTCTAGGTAGATAAAATTACCTTGATGCAGTTAGTTGGTTCTAAGTTTAGTAACTTTTCTGGCTTTTTCTTCATATCCAATAAGTAACTTCATTATCTCAATGATTATAAAATCAATTTTATAAAGAGACGCTAATATTTAATAAGCCTATGAAGTTGCAGTAACCATCAATGTCTTAATTTCTACCCCCGGGCTTCATTTTGGCCTTTTCCGCAAGAAGCACAACCGCATTTAACACGAGTGCTGGCGTTTTGACCAAATATCTCGTTCTTTTCAGCATAATTAATTACACAGAACTGACAGTTGATTTGCGCGTATTGTTCTACAAAATTCTAATTTCCCTTTTTTGGGTAGAATACTCTACAGTTCAGACAGGGAAGTCACATTTCAGGAGTTACAGCAGTGAAAACTTATTTCTTTCCCATGTAAACAGCAATTGCTATTTTGTGCGATGCCCTCGTGAGTAGGAGTTAACAAATTATTTTTTTTCCAAAAAGTGATATTTTTCAATTATTAGCTCATCTCCCCATCCCTACCCTCCCCCCCCCCCCCCCCCCCCCCCCCCCCCCAC
>UZAE01012851.1:10317-30870 GCA_900617975.1 Rodentolepis nana | reverse complement strand
TAGATGTTGGAGAATCTGCCATGGAGATTTCTGAGTCGGTCAGGCTTTACTAGCGTTGAAACCCGCTACATATATATCATTTTCAACAGAACTATATGCCATGTTTGAGACAATAAAATATTGATTTAAAATCACAGGCAATTTATTGATTGTATTTTTAAAAATGACCCTGTTCATGTTGTAGGGCTCTCTGGTATTTTTAATTACCAATTAAACCTTTCACAAACAATGAACACAAGATATTTGAAATTTATTGACATCAGTTCATCGAATTCCCCTATGTTAATCAACTCATCCTGTTCGAAAACTTTGCTTTATTTAAAGCCATGAACATAAACAGCTTAAAATTTCATTCAACTTATCATCACATAATTTATTGCTTACTATTCTTATTATAATTGCTAATGACAGTTTTCAAGTGTGCTTCTTGGTTGAGTACGTACTCTTCTCCTTTAAGTTTTATTTCTTATTCCTAACAACAGTGATCAATCACTCAACTTATTTCCTTTAATCATGAATTTTTCTTTAATAAATTTTCTCACTTTTGAGTCGGTAAATATTGAGAGTGTTCCTTTTAAGAGGCATTGCCCACTCCAAATATTTCATGTAATGCTACTAAGGCGTACTTAACTTTATGTCAGTATAGTTTACTGACATTGACAAGCAGATATGTATCAGAAATTGTGGGTTCTTATGAAATATCAATCTCTATATTGCGAAGCTCATTTGAATTTCTATGTGACTTGCCTCAGAGTCAGGCAATTAAGCTTCTCCTTCAATCGATACAATCAAGGATTCATCTTAGTTCTGATTTGAACAAATTTAAGCATTTTGACAGTTTCTTAACGCTCTATTTATATTGCTCCGCCTTATTTAATTTTTTTCTAAAACAAATGTAGAGTATCTATATACTATGTCCTAATAATAAGGCACTATGAAAATACCTAACTGTTTATAAAAAACCATGAATTCAAAGTTGTCTAAAAATTATTAATTTTGTTTTTAATCGATTCCGATACAAAGTTCCAATTCAGTATATTTGGAATATCCAAGGGTTGGTAAAAAGTTCTTTAAATCTTATGATTTACAACCGTAGAGGCATTATTTACCAAAATGCAAAACAACTAGTTTAAATTTTATTTAAAAATATTGGACAGTAAAATCTTTCCACTAACACTTGAAAGTAATTCGCAAGCTACTTCTTTTATGAAAAGTATCATAGATTATCATTGATTTTACTCACTAACTTCGTGACATGCAAGGTCATTGACAGCCAGACAAGCAGTCATCACAAGGTTTGTGGGACACTTCATCAATGACCAAATAGAAATCCTGCTATAGAATACTACTCAGAAATATTTTAGCTATTAATGTTCATGCGAATTATGCTAGGGTTATTTGATAACTAATTGCTTTCCCAAAGAACACACTTCGCTATCAATATACGTACCGAATAAACGTATTCCGTGCTCCACGTCTGTTTCCCTTATAGCTGGGCTATAGTTTAGCTTGTTCTGGGAGTCTAGCTAGATGTTGGAGAATCTGCCATAGAGATTTCTGAGTCAGTCAGGCTTTACTAGCGTAGCCAGAGATTTCTGAGTTAGTCAGGCTTTACTAGAGTAGCAAGGTATTTCTGAGTCAGTCAGGCTTTACTAGCGTAGCAATCCGTGGAGCTATAGCTTAGCTGTTCTGGGAGTCTAGCTAGGTGTTGGAGAATCTGCCATAGAGATTTCGGTCAGGCTTTACTAGCGTAGCAATCCGCTACAATGCAATCCGGTCAGGCTTTACTAAGGTAGCAATCCGTTACAATTCTCAACCGGTCTGGCTTTACTAAGGTAGCAATCCGCTACAAGTCTTTAACCAAGGCTTTACGAAGGTAGCAATCCGCTACATGTTCGAGACTTAGGGAGCAATCCGCTACAAGTCTACAAAACAATATACATAACTTAGTAGCAATCCGCTACAGGTTCACCTATTTTCATATTATAACCGGTGCTAAGAGAAGCAGAAAATCTTCCCTAATTTTCGGGATTTGAGCAGTTTTGATTTAAAAATAAACAATTAAGTATCAAAAAGCTCTTTACGGTGAATATTTTTTTAAAAAAAAAGAATTAAAAATATGGAAAACATTTTTGTCTTAAAGGTTATCAGCAAATAAAGACTAAGCCTTAAGTGACTTTTCATCAATCGCTAAGATGGTTTTCGTCCAAATATACTTAAAATCTTGCAATATTTAATGTTTAATAAAATGTACTCTTTTCATTCATTAAATATGGTTAAAAATTTAAATCTCTTAGACCCTAACAATATTAATTCAAATGAAGCATTGCAAAAAATTAGCATAGTGTTATTAAATAAGCAAAAATTTCAATATCTATAATCCCTCCAACATTTTTAGGCTAATTTTAAATGAAAGTTATTCTGCATTAATCTCATTTTCATTTTAATACAGAAATCAATTAGTAATAGCATTTGAAAATAAATTGGCGCAGTATGAAAGCCTCCCTTCCGTCAGTCGTTAAATAAAATTTCATTTCAAATATTTCCCATTTAGAACTAAGTGTAAACGCCTAACATTAAGTGAATATTCATTTCGATAGTCATGGTAATGAATATCTGATTAAATGAATTTACTGATTATAATATAAATTTTTGGGTTAGATTCTTGCGATATCTTGTCAGAAAAAAAACAAATTCAGATAGATTAGAGATGGTTTTTTCTCTTTTAATCCGGTTAGTTTTACCGAGTGAAGTGTGTTGGCCTAAACCTTACCTATTCGACCTATGAAAGTAAATACAATCAAATAAATTCTGCATAGAGTGCAACCATCGACTTACTTTTCCCATTGGCTCAAATCTTCCAAAATATATATCTTTTCAGGCAGCAAGAATCTAAGATAAAAACAGTTTTATATGTTTCTCTATCATTACAAATACTATTTTCAATTTTAGTGGTTTTGCTTAATTTGTACAAAATCTAAGATGATATTAAAAATTTTTGAAGATTCTGCTTGGTGTTCTTCTATTTAATTATCATAAGTCGAGCCGGAATTCGAGTGAATTATAGTTGAACTGGAAGGAAATTTATTTGCTAATGACTGGGTGTGCGATAGACTTACCCCCACATGGTGCACTCTGGGCAACGTATGCTCATGCGGCAAAAAAGTCTGTAAACCGTCAGCTGACTTCTGACTTCCAACTACCATCACCCCACTGTATGTCATATTCCACCACTTCACAGTAATCATCCTTCCTTTTCTCTGCCTTTGTGTCAGTCTTTTTTACAACTGTAAACCACTCTTCTGTTCCCCATCCCTCGACTTTCTGTTACTTTGATGTTCCTTCCCCCTGTGAAGCCTTAAGTCAGCTAAAGGGCTAATGATAACTATCGAAACACCTGCCATTTGAAATAAATAAATAAATTTTCTGGTGACCAGATAAAAATATAAGTCGCAAGGATTAATAAAAAATATCGTGAACTTTAATTTGCATAAGTCCATTTATTATTATAACCTCAAAATTTATAATTAGTGTATTTTCAATGAAACTTCACAGACTAGAAGTGATAATCTCTTTTAAGCTGAAAAAACGTTAATTCAGTGGTCAAGATGTTATCTTATTAAATGTCAGAGCCCACATTTATTGAACTCCAGTTATTATCAATAATAAATATAAAAGTCAAAATGAAAAAAATATATATAAATCATCAGGTCGTTAAGCTCTAAAATTAACCCACTTTAAAAGCATATCCTGAAGTTCGAAAATAGGAGTATAATAACATTTAAAATGAAAATAGAAGAGATTCAATTCAGAGTTATTTGAATTTTTGCTTATTGAAAGTTTCCTGAGTAAAACAAAAACGAGAAGACTTATTTTCTTGTAGAGATTAAGAGTAGACTTTCAATTTCTGAAGTTTACTTTTGCGTAGGCAATGGGGTTATAATCTGAATCATTTTACGAGGGGTTAAATTTTGTTAAAATGTTGGCATTAACGTTCAAATGCCTTTCCCTTGAAAAGTCGAAACCAATAAAATGAGCCTCGATTTCAATCCGCATGCACATAATTAAATCCGAGAGGCATGTTAAATCATATTTTAGTCTTCAAAGAATTTTCGCTTTTAATTAAATTCCCCATTAACACAATTTGGGGTCAAATTTTCCATTAGAAGCGCTTAGATCTAGCTTTGAGGATTCTATTTTGAGAAATTTCCTGTTAACTTGAGGAAATTGTAAAATAATTTGAATTTCTGATGATGATTTAAAAGGTATTAAAAATTATCATTTTGGTGCAATTGGCAGATAAGAAATACAATTTTGTTTTGCAAATTCCACTATTGAAGGATATTTTGTTTCATACTAGTACAAAATTGGAGGCTTGATAAATATATATGAAAGCAATAAATCATAAATGATTCGAAATGCTTTCCATTTAAGAAGTTTACACAATAATGAATAAAGTCGTTTAATCTTACAATTAAGTGCAGTATTGTTTTCATCGCCCGTAACTGAAATAATGTTGAATAATGGATCGTTTTAAATAACACACTGAGTAGTTGATTGGAATAAGATTAAGACATCGAAAAATTTTCACTTCGTGTGATTTGAAAACTTAAATTAACCAATATCTCTAATCATATTGACTGGTTGACTAAATTGGACATACAGTCCTTTCATTTTATTTTCTTTCGATAATATCCAAAAGAAAAAGATGACGTTTACCGAAATTTTCCATTCATTGATAACCTGTTGGTATTTTAAACCCAGCCGTTAACAAAGGCTTCAACTATGCTATTTTGGGGAGATTCTAAATTGTCATTATTTTATCAAACCCTGGCTTTGATTGCGTGATTAGTTACACTTTATGACAATCTGTTGTAATACATCTCCCTTTGAGTGGATCGTGGTTGGTAGAGTTTTGAAATTAATGTTCTTCCTCCGACCTACTTTATGTAAAACCATGTCTACATTTTCATTGAAACCGATGACTTCAGTCGGTCTTTTCTTGTTACCTCCAGTTTATTCAGCCCAAAAATGTCTCACCTTTAAAATAATCTGATTTCGTGAAATTAGAAATACTCCACTGTAAAGAATCTATCTCTTTGGCATTTTAGTCCTTTCTAGTATTATTATAAAGGACTACTACTAAACAGTGGTTCTTATTTTCTGTTACATTTTGAATTAAACCAATTTTAAGGTACAATCGATGTTTTCTTTTACTGCATTTTTATCCAATATAAGAGCGTTTATTATTATGAAATTAAAATTTACTCCTCATTGCTTAGTGCGGCCTTGATAGCATTCATTTCTGTTTGCCAACATTTAACATTTATGCTAAAGATATTTTTATTTATTTACCGACCATTATTTACTTCTCTTAATTTATGGGCAATTGAAGATTTTTTAAGCATCCAGGTAAGTGACAACGCACTATTGTCAATTAAAATTTTTAAAGTATCCTGGAGTGAAGCCAAAGTTCTTCAGTTGATCGTGCCACTGTTTAACTTCACATTCTAATCATAAAACTCAAACTGGCGCCACATTGTGTTTGACAATAATTATAATCATTTGCGTTCAGAAGGTAGGACTAGCTATTTAACTACCGTGTTTTTCCCCTATTCTCCTGCCAATGCATTTTGAATTTTATCCTTCTTAACGTCAGCAATAGAATTACGAGGAAAACGGAGTAGGGAAGTTATTGTGTGTATCCACGAAGAGTTAATATGGTGCAGTGAGTATTCGATCGGACGTTCAAAGCTGAATGTACGACTCCAGTAAATACTCACAACAATTGTTATAGCTGGGAGTACCCTGACATTTGAGGAGCAGCAAAATGTGTTTGCTAAAATTGGGGATAAAAGGTCAACATCAGAGGCACCGGAATAGCATATTGAGAAGTGGGCCAGAAGAATATTTTAATAGTAGTAATGAAATTTACATCATATGGCCATTTAACAACCTCTGGTAAGACATATTTCATATATTTCAAGCAATAAATTAGGTTATTTTCCTTTACCAAACTTTCGTTCCTTAGAAGTAATTAGAAATATGACTTTCACAAAAAGACAATTAAAAATTTTATCCTTTAGACATTTTTAAAAAATTTCCTTTGAAAAGGATGTCAAAGGTGAAATTGCGCATTTTTAGTTTATTAAACTTTTTGTTAAAGTGTGTATGAGAACGGAATATTTGTGCACCTGGGTGCGTTTACAAAATAATTATTTAGTTTAATAATGTTTAATTGCTTTATTTTCAATGTAATTATGATTTATATTATTGTAATTAAACATCTAGTCTATTTTTAAAATATAAATATTCTCGTGTACATGTCCTCCTCAACTATTGGAAAAATATTTTAATTGATTTGACAAGATCGGTAGGACAATAATCATCAGATGCCTGATCAATAACTTGTTAATTCAAATTAGGTCTCGTACCTTTCAAATACTCGAATGTACAATAGCCATAAAGAAGGCATAGCAAAAATTTAATAAAAAGGTAATCCTGGATTCTTTAACCGTGTTCTTAAGCTCTTTTCAGTTCCTATTAGCCACCTATTTGATTTGTTTTAAACCGATTTCAGCTGCTTTTCCCAAGATGAAATCATAACAATTAAACTAATATTACCCACTTAATAACGATACATTCCGCGAATGGCTTCGCCTACACCTTAAGTTTAAGCAGTGAATAACTTAAATTTGGCAAATTCAAGGCTTAGAATGTTCGCTAAACTCAAGAAACCTTCTTCATTGGTCTGGCAGAGCTTGAAAATTAGTTTATACGAATTTATGCCCCAAAAAGACATCAACACACTAATTCAATTATGCGATCTGACATATATTACGCTAACGCTTCAATACTTTTTAGTAGATATCCAATTACTGTTAGACGGAGTAGACTTAGTAACAAATGAGTTGCCTATAAAACAACGCCTAGGAGAGATACTAAGTTGTCATGGTTATATTGTCATAATGAATAACTGTCATTCAATTCCAAACCAAATTGCGATTTCAATCAATGTACCCAGACCAGACATCTGACTGATTTTACTGCTAGAATAAGGTAAGTTGTAATTCAAAGCATTAATCAATAAAAAACAAACAGAAGAAAAGTTTAGAGTATTGATTTTTGTGCTTTATTGACCTGGAGAATTTAATATCCAGAACTATTATGGTAATAAATTGGCCTAATTTGGTTTATTTCGAGTAAAAGTAATAAAGTCGATAAATATTTTCCAGTTTTTTACATCCATCAGACAAACCGCAGTTTAAGTTAACCATAACTTCTTGAAATGGCCTTGGAGAGCCCAATGTTATGGGGAGATGTTGCTTAGGTTACCAATTTGCGAAAGAAGTGGAGAATATCAAAAGGACTCAGTTGCAAAGTGTCTCTTTTTTGTAAATATGACGAGGTCATTTAATAACTGCTTTGAAAGCCTCAACCAGAAAAAACACAATCCACATTTATACGTGTATACAATGTTAAACATAAGCGCAAAGCTTACAGGTGAGTGGTTATACCTTCGTAAAAGGTAAATTTGAAGTCTGTTTAAGAGGCTACCATAATTAAATATGAATAAAGTGTAAGCTAATGTTTAAAGGATGTGTGAGCCGCTTAATAGTGTAATGTTATTCCTTTAAAAGCATTATTAAAATTAAATTATTTTGCTGTATATAAGTTTGTTTACCATAAAAGTAGACTTTGATAAATTCGAGAATAACGTAGTGAACGAAAATTTAAAAAAGCGAACATGAGATCAGGTTGATCAAGACAAAAAGAACTACTATATGTCAATATTAATATACATTAAATACAAAACGATTGTCTTAATGTCATATTAAATGAATGGTAAATAAAGGTGGCTACCGTAAATATCTAGGTGAAACTTTCAATCTTAGCTGAGCTTTCTTTCAACGACAAAACTAAACTTTCTCAAAATACATCTGATCAATGTGTGAGAATAATTATTCTGCGACTTTAAATTATGTCAATAATAATAATATTAAGAATAATTAATGGTGTCAGATGCCATTTCTTTAAGCGGCAATTCAGCAACTAGTTATTGAAAGTATTTTTCCCTATTCTGTTGACAAGTACACAATTATTTGTCAGTTGAGAGATGGGTAATTGTGTACTATATTTAAATACTAAAATATTTTTTAAAGAATAAACAATATATGCCTGTTAATATCTCTATTCCTAATTATCTCTGAAACCTAAGTTATTGATCGACAGAAACGTGCATAGAAGGACAAGAAAAACCCCTAATGCACAAATAAGTGACGTCATCACCTGCTCCTGGCAACTAAAGGTAACGGAGAGATCGAGTTGGCATGAGCAACAATGAAATTAATTAGAAAAAAAGAACTACCGAAAAATTGTTAGTTCTATACCTATGCATTAACTTAACGATAGGTTAAAATAAACTTTGGAAATGGTTTTATTGATCACAAAAGATGCTTCAGGATGGAGTATAAAATAAAAATAAATACTCATCTCGTCAACGGTAAATAGAAAAAAAAGATGAGGAAAGGAGGTGGCGGAATCTTGGGTCTCTGTTATATGTCTCGTGCTGTTTTTTTTAATTTGGTTATGAAAACACTGGAATGTTCTTCTTTGCACACGTTACTTTGATATTACGGAAGAAGCAGTCGAGCCGCTTCCTGAGGGCACCATCTCGTAGAGCGTAAGTTACTGGGGTTATAATGGTAGCGGCATATACGAGAATTATGCTGACCGCTTCAAGTCCTGCTAACCACAGACATTCACATTCCAAAAATTCCACCAGTATGGATTGAAAGAAGATCATGCACATGTAGGGTAAGATTAGGCCATAGAAGCTGCAAACTATTAGCACAGCTGATTTTGCAGCTTTTGCACGTCTGAGATAGTCGTTCAAATACTGCACTCCAACCCTACTCTCCCCTTCCGAACTATAAGCAGATGAGATGAAGTTACTAAAGGGTCGACCACGAGAATTCAGTGATAATGAAGCCATCTGCGAGGGCTCTAGATAATCCTTTTGACAGTTTTGACATTGAACATGATGATTTTTCAACGCTATCACGGAGTCAGAGAGTGATTGAACTTCACTGCCTCGGCGGAGATATCTCACATGGTTTTCCTCATGTGCATCGGCCGATCGATTTGCAACTTGGTGGATTTTGGTGTAAGCCAGTAGAATAAAGCATAACGGAATGATAAATACAATGGCAATATAGGCGTAGGCATACATGTAAAATCCATTGAATCCTTGTATACCAACCAGGAAACAGTACTGTAAACCTTTGGTCAATTCTTTGCTATTGAATCGCAGATGTATATATGGAATGAGGGCAAAAACGATCGATACTCCCCAGCATACGCCAATGACAAGTAAACATTTCCAGGATGACATGATTCTCCAATAGTGAAAAGGGTGGCAGATAGCTATGAACCGGTCAGTTGTTAATTGAACAAGACTGAATGACATCACCATAATAAGGGCGGTGATTGAAACTTCCGCCAGGAGGCATTGAACAGTATGTCGCACATCAATAACCACAGAACTGTCCTTGCATTCATTGAATTCAATCAGCACATTTAGGAGAGTTGCACACATTAATAGAGTGATCGAAATGCAGAGACTACTGAAATAGTAGAAAGTATACCTATGCAGTGAGTGATATCGACAGATATCATAGGATTCTGCTGATACACCGCGATGGCGACAATAGTGCCTCTGATATGGCGCTATCGCATGTGGAATGGCAAGTCGTTCCTCATTCTGCTTATTGAAGTGTTCGAAATCTGGATTTGGAGTGGATACCTGAATTGGGAATGGCATAACGGTGCTTTGAAGGGAATAGGCCAATGACGTAATGTTTGCACGTGTTCGTGCCAGAAATGCGAACCTCTGACGTCGTCGACGTAGAGCACAGAGTCGGTGCAGCGGTTTGATTGTGAGGAGGACAAAGAACACATTTTCAATCAAGCTAGTTATGACCAAACAGAGTACGATTGGTCCATAAACTATATTGGAATGAGGTCCCATTGTGGCGGCATAGTTAGCGGATTCATTTAAGGAAAAATCGGGTTCTTTGTGACTATGGAGATCAGACTCCATTGGCGATTTACACGGCACCTTCCATCAACTAAAAGAAAGAAATAACTGCGTATAAAATATTATATATACATAAATATATATATATATATATGTGTGTGTGTGTATAAGCATAGCTTAATAACGTACTATCAAGAGGTAAAATTTGAATTATATTAATTATCAATTATTTACTGCTAAATAAAATGTACGTTTTTAGATTAATTTATAATGTTGCCTGAATTGTAAATGTGTTAAACTAATTTTGAACTTGAAAATTATCACCAGACGCCACACATAAGGTGCTAAGATCAAATTCCATAGATTTACAGAAGGGATTTTGAAGCTGCCATTGCGAGAAAATTGCTCCAATATAAGTGGTTAGAATTAACTTGTGCAATCAATCATCTGAATAAATTTTTAGGAGGTTCGATTTGGTGGTCTCTGGTCTGACTAGTAGAACTAATGCCATTCTTTTCAATAACAGACTGAGTATTATTGTTGTGAGTTCCAAATATTTTTTCAATTAAATAAACCTTGTTTTGCTGGAACATTTCATTTGTGGGATTTTTTATTCATTTTTATGGTTTTAGGGTTTGCAAACTGCCTTATTATTATATCCTTATATTAATTTAATTTTCAAATAGCTTGTGAAAAACTAATCACACTCAGACGCCTATTTACCATGTTTTCAACGGCTCTTGTTTTAAAGTATACTTTGAAAAAAATTTCAAATTTAGAATGGACAGAGGTGAAAAACGTTTTTCTTTTGAATATAATGAAAATATCGGGATTTAGATGTCACTGTAACTTTGAGTTCATTCACTTTTAGGTATTCATCTCATCGACATTTAAAATAACGGCAATTGGTCTTATTACTTTTTTAATTAATAAATATTTTTAAGCAAAATCTTTCAAAAACTTATCAAATTTCTAGGGCAAATGGAATAAAGATCATTTAAATTAATAAGCAGTAAAATTATATGGTAAGCTTAATTACTAAATAGCACTTATTAATGAATATATTTTTTTACCTAACATTGAAAAATCGAATGAATAACCCTCCCCCTATTTTAAAGAGGATTTAACAAATCTTTTCAGCCTACCTTACTGGCATCTTGAGAAAGATTCCATGTTCTACGTATCATTCCGTTTATTACAGTTCTTAAAACTGCATTATTCATTCATTTGATATTAATAATTCCTGAGGTACGCGAAAACTGTACTCCATTGAAATGTCATTTGTCAACTTATAAATTATTATGAGCAATTTCAACTCCAGAATCTGTTTTTAAAAGCGAATTGATGTAAGGATGTTCATAAATTAAAAAACAAACAAATATTACCATGAAGAGATTTTTGCAATCATGACTCAAGATTTCAAATTGAAATATTACTTCTTAATTGAATCCCTTTCAATGTCCGTAATGAATCTTTTATGCAACCAGATTGCCATTGACATGAAATATACACATTTTGCAATAGAATCAATAAAATAGATCGATATGTCTTCATGAAAGAGAAGATTATTAATTATTCAAAAGCAAGTATTCTCAGGATTCCTGCTAAATTTATTGCTGTTTTGGCTTTTAATTTATTCCTATTTTTGCCACCGCATGGTCATTTATTTGATAAATAGCTATTTACTGCTATTTAAAATCATTGATGGTTTTGTGTTTATATTATTCACAAACTTTTCATTGATAGTTTTAAGACTATTGGGGTATAATTACGATTATCATACTAGAGGGTGTGGGATAACGATTTTAAATTGGATGCAGGTAATAGAGTAGAAAGTGAAAAAACGCTGCATATGAATAAAAATTCCATAAAAGAAATATTTTGTGGCAATAGATCATGAAACTATTGTGTTTTACCTTTTTTTACTTTTACCTAATTACCGAATTCCAATACCTAAATAGTTATTCTATTCTTGTGTTAATTTATCGACTGTTTAATTCACATTGTAAAAATTTACTTATTTGGGCAAAACGTCCACATATATTTTTGCTACTGCAGTGAAATAGAAGGCAAATGTAAAATAGTTATTTATCATTTCATGGCAAAATGTTGTAATAATATCCTCCCCGAAAGGTCCAACTTCCTGAGAAAATTTCAAACTCCTTAAGGAAGTTGAATTAGTAAATAACATTTACATTTGAATACTAAATAAACCACCATTGTTTTAAACAATTAATTAATTTTGAAAGTAATTATTTAGTGGAGCTTTGAATAAAAAGCTCTATTGTTGGAAATTCTGTACGCTTGAAGAGCTGACTAGAATTGTGTTATTTAAAGTTGACACAAATTTATCGAAATATTTCACAATTTTCTCTACATTTTTTAATAGATTCTCATTTTAAATTCTATATTGCTAACACATAAAAGGGCTAAAACATAGACCTACTGATCTTTTTCATGATTTATTAAAATTATTTCTTAAATAACGTTTTCACGCACATATATAACTTTGAAAAACATCATTTAACTAATTTCCAAGTGAACAATTAATCGAAATTTGAGGGCTTTAATTTCACAAATGCAGAAGTTAGTAGAAAAAAATCGTCAAGAAAAATGTCATAATATGTTTTAAAATTTTATGATTTCTAGCAAAGTGATGAAAATGGGGTTTTTTGAGGAATATAAACAAAATTTTCGTATATTAGATGTGATTCACAAATTAACTTATCCCAAGTATCAGGCTTAGAGTCCGATGTTAAAATATTTGGGAAAATGCTAAATACCCTGGGATATTTTAATGCCACCACAGATACATGGCAAGGATGTTTAAATTATTGCCATGATATGGTAATAAATATTTTAGGCTTTGATCAGATGAATGGAGGAATAACTTGAGGTTTATTATGGTAATAAAATCTTGGGATAAACAGTAACAAGGAAGTGGATTAAGGGTATCACAAGTCTTCTAGAACTAGTGGGTTTTGATTTATCCCCATTTTCTAATTTGGAGAGTTCTCTTTTTGATGTCTCAGTACCAAATCTTTGACAACATCATCATTATAGCAATTATATTTGGACTTCACTGAATAGTTGATTTATCATGTTGTTTTATCACGCAATCACGATTTATTTTTGTCATTTCAAAACTCTAGGCCATCTCTAAGTGATTCCTTTTCCATTGAACCTATTCCGAGTAATTATGGATATCCTTATATCATCGCAACAAAATAAATGTTTGCATTTGGTAAGACAACCATAGCTACAATATGCCATTCTTTCGACTAGAATTTACTTTAATGTTATTGAAAAGTGCAATTTTTAAAGAAAGAATTATTCTACTTTAATTCCTTACAGTCTGAAGTTTCGAAAGGGGTTTGATTTCAACTCAAATAAATGTGCACTTTACGCTTGCTCTTCAAAGTGATCTCTACTCATATCCTGCCAAAATGTCTTTTCACGAATGAAGCGTTCAACGTAGGTCACTTAAAAATAATACGACAAAGATTACCAAAAAAAGCCTGATATAGACAAACTAGAAGAGAATTCAAAAGGAATATCTAATGTCTCTGAAGCATTTAAAATTTATTCAATTTGGGAGTCAAATTGGTGAGATGAGTTTTTAATTATTTAAAATATTAATTGCAGTAAGATTATCGTATTATGATATTATTTCGTACAAATAAATGATATCAATTCATGCGCGCATAAATAATTAGTACACATCATTAAAATCAGCTGCCCAGTTTTTCAGAAATAATTTTCACAAAAGTTATTATGAAAGTACTTATAAATGCCATGTAATTGAGAATAAGCAGAACTTTTTCTGAAACTCAAGAGAAAAAAATGCTTTTTTCAAATGATTGAAAATATTGTAGCTAACTACCAGTCATTCACATTTTGCCCAACAAAGGTTTTTTTGGTTCTTACCAAACGCTATTTAAAATTTCTTGACAAAAAATAGGATGTTTTTCCTCTACTTAAACAACAAAGCGTGATAGGTACCAAGAAAATTGTGGATTGTTGTTTGAAATCCAGGAATTTTCCTTGTCTATCTTTTTGAGTTCCTAATTCTTACAGGTTAACTGAAACCATAATTTCATTACTGGAAGATATAAATATATAATCTAGACCCCAATTGTAAGAAATTGGTCAAAACTTACGCGGCTGGAAGCGAGGACCTATACACTTCTACTTCCGTTATGTATTAACTGCGAAAAGGGAATCAGCTGAGCCAACATTTTGGAAATTCTGGGCAAACCAATCAGCACCCGCGATATAGCCGCTTAGGATTGGTCGGTCACATTGCAAAGTGCAGCCGATATCCATCGATCATCTTAAAGATGCATTTACAATTCACTGTTTATTAAAGTCATTTCATGAAGTTTATTGCTACAAAATCTAGTTTTGGAGCAATATGTCTTTTAATTAGTTAATAGGGTTGATGAACTTTAAATAAATAATATTGTTAAACATAAATATAACCATCAAAAGGATAAAAGGCTAATTCATGGCTCAATACTTGGCGGACATGTCTGTGGAGTTAGAGGTAATTAATTTATACACAGTAAACGGAATGGCCAGTCGTGCTGGTTAATTGTGACTAATAAAACTGAGGAAGCAGAATTCGGAAATTTCACCAAGATGGGTATTTCCCAAATTAGACCTGGGAATTATATCAAAGCTTTTGAAAGTCATGTTTTACTTTAAGTGAATTGTCATAAGGGTCTTCATATTCAAACGTCAATCCAGATAAACGTGAATTTTGGCTCTCACCATTGTAATCATATTGGGATGACAGTATTATGTTATAATAGTCATGGGTGCTGACAACATTAATCTTCAACTAGCAAAAACTGAGAGGATTAAAAGCTCATTTCAAAATGCGCATTACCAATACCAGCACTTATCTTTTATATTAAATAAAAATTGAGTATGTTAAAGGGTGCTTGTTTATTGTTAAGATCAACATTAATTGGCTCCTTATACTAGCCTTGTTTGTAGGTTTTAAAAAAAGCACTGTATAATATGGAGAGGGGGGACAGATGATTGGTTCACAGATGTAAAAGAGCCAGACAGATACAAAGGCAGAGTAAACGTAAGATGAGTACTATGGAAGTGGTCGAATATGACATACAGTTTGAAGTGAGACGCCAATTTCCGATTTATAGACTTTTTGCTGTATGAGTACACGTTGCCCAGGAAGCACCACGTGGAGGTAAGTCTATCGCACACCCCTTGGTATAAATATAAATATACAATAGTCTTCAAAACGATTAGGTGTAGAATTAATTAAGATTACTTTCACTCTTCACAAATGCTCATTAATTAAATTCGGTTCTTTTAACAAATCAATAACTTTGTAAATTTATTCAAAATTTTAGTATTTGCCTACATCATTAGATAGCCATCTAACTAAGCATTTAAAATTTATTATGTGAAATTTTGATTAATTATTTAAGCGCTTTGAGATTTTACTGGGAAAAAGATAGATAAAATATTTTCAAAGCAAGTTTTTTTAAGTAGAAAGCTATCATTTCCTCCATTTCTTCCATTCCTTTAATTGCAGCCTTTGCAAATATATGTCTTCTTGACTTGGCAGATAGGATTCGCATAAATTAAATACATCACATTCAATTATAAAAATAATTACAGCAAAGTAGAGCATCTAATCAGCACGGAAAATTGCAAAAAATGACATTATTGTGAATTGCAGTCCGTGAGAGGAAAAATAATTACTTTACAGAAGGATGAATAAATGCAGGAAGAATTTCTTAAGAAGATGCGATGCTATTTCCGGTCACTTCCGGTCATCAATGCTTTGCCGTTTACGAGTTGCTTACGTCCAATCGCATGCCTTAATTGCATCCTGCCGACCAGCCAGTACTTAAAGTTAAATCATACAATTACACTTTTTTCACTAAGCAGAGGCGCTCTTATCATCGATGGCTCAATCGCATTAAATATTGTCCTTGTGTCTTATCCTAATAGGTGGCAAGTCATTTTATTTGATTCATTGCAATTCTACTGACGAATAATTACTGCTCTGATAGACCAATGATGAGTGCCTTTCTTTTAAGGATCAAGATTGTGATATCGTGGGATGCTTTTAAAGTAACTTGAAAACGACAAGAGTTAATGAAGATTGAAACATAATGGACTCTGGGAACAACTGTGCTTTGCACACTAACGAATGGGGAAATTTGATAACAGAAACCCTATTATTCACATTTTAATTTTTCCAAAAGATCAATATCTGTGGCAACTGTCGTATTCCCATTAACCTGCTAAGAGTTTTTTAATAGTTTAGAGTTTAATAATTGAAGTCACATCAAGATAAATAACTTGACAATTTGAAAGATGAACAATAATAAGTCAAGTTTTTCGATTTTTATATTCAGGCTGTATGGTATCTACGTACTCCATAGAAGTCCTTTCCACGATATTTCATGCTTACCGACCTCCTGCTGTTCCAATTAAGTTTCTATTTCATAAAAAAAACAGGGAAAGCATACTGGCCTTGTGTGATATTCAACGACTTACCTTATTAAAATAGAGGTAATAAGTTAGCTAGAATTATTTTCCCTAGCAAAAGTTTAAAATTTTACTCGTTAAAGGCACCTTCCTTAGCATTAAAACAATTTTCACAAGCTGTATTAAAGAAACTTACACTCAAAATTTAATTCTACTATATTTCTCAAAAAAAGGTTCACACTCGTTGCACACCAGTGTGACCTATGAAATAGAAATATTCATTAGGGAAAGTGAACATAGCACTTCACTTGGACAGAGGGTGACTACTTTACAGCCACCTGGACTGGAAAATAACTCAACAGTAGAGATGATGCCGCTGATAAAGGCGGTGTTTATTTTTTTGCATCATTTAAGATTGACTTTTATTAAGAGTTAAGCACCGCGCCATAGGGCAGTTAGTAATTTGGTAATGTGGTAATAATTGCCTTAAGGTAATTTAAAAAAGTCCCGAGATTGTCAAAACTTTACAAGATATGAAATTAGCCTGAAAATTGATTACATATACAACTACTTAGTAATTTTGGTAGTTAAAATGCCTCCCACACAACGGGCTTTTAATTTTAAAATATTAGAAATAGTACAGATTCCATCTGTTATGAGTGGCGCATACTTCGAGTGGAAAGTCAATGAACTCTGTTACCTTAAGGAGGTTTCAAGTGGTTTTAACCACTTTAGTAAAGAAGAACTTTACAACGCAAGCACCCTTATTACCCAAGGGCAAATCTTCTTATGGTCTTTCGGAATGCGAAATTGCCCCGTGTTTAGTCATAGTTAACGAGATATTTGCCTTCACAAATATGTCCTATAGAATTGACTATTGCAAGTTAAGGCTGCCAACGAATGTGAACGGTAAACTTGAGGAACATTCGAATGCCCAAATAGGGTGATTATCGGTTTGAGCAAGTGCCCTAATTTATTGCCCTCGATTCTGTAAATTAGACATAACAATGGAGCTTATGCTTACAATAAATAATGCATTTGTGAATGGCATTTTATAACCCTCATACGCTTCTTGTATAATTTAATAGACAAATAAGTTGGAGGTGTATAGCTTTGCCATCAGTAAAGACCTATCAAAATTTTAAATCTCATTAGAAGATAGTTTTAAGGAATAAAATGTGGACATTTTTAGTAAACGACTGTAGAGCAGTCTTTCTTTGTAAACGGAAGCATTGTAACGAAGAAATGACTCTTATCAAGATTTCAAAGCCAATTGATTCTTCAACATTAACCAAAAATAAATATATTTTCACACGCATACATTTTAAAACAATTAGTTGATAACAAAATGAAAAATTGTGTTAATTGACAGTCAAAATTGTTACACGTGCTTATGTTATAAACTAGGCTGTGTATTCAATCGAAAGCGTCTTTATTAAAAGCGCTCTATTGTATTGCTTCAGATAAGTATTAGAAGTGCAGCAAATAAGCGGGGTTTTTAAAAATTAAATTTCAAAAATAACTCCACGGAAACTTATTTTGAAAGAATCAAAGTTTATTTCTGTGTCCACTTTGGCACATAGCCATGTGATACATTTTGCACCGTTTATTGGACGAAGGTATTTCATTTGGTAAAAAGGTATAATTTATACCTTTTTTGTTTTTTTTTAACTAATACATAATTAATTTCAGCAGGATGACGAAATTAAACCACAAAACTTAGTGTTGTTCGAAATAGCTTTCAACCACGGTTTAGTTTTTTTTATTTATGAAAGTTTCTCATTGCTAACTGAAGATTACTGCTCTAATATATAGAATGCAAAAATGTTTTCAGTTGTTAACCATAATAACTATCTGCGTTTTGTTGTCATTGATCATATTAGCTTTGACAGAGAGGTTATAGGTGGAAAGTGGAACACAAAAACCTAAAATGCGAAAAGATTAGCTATTTGCAAGTAATTGTAAACTGTTTTTTGAGCTCAAATGATTAATAATAATTGATTAATTATTAATTAAGTATTGCTACTTAAGTATTAATAACAAATATGTCAGAAATAAGAAAAGAATGTCCTTAATACTACGGATCTTCTAGGGCTGATAAAATTTTGATTAAAGTTGATTCTCATCTTTCAAATTTCGATTTTGTGCTTTTTGACAGGCGGAGTATAAAGGAGACTTCTTCATAAAAACTTATCACTTAAAATTATCTCCACCCCCATTCGATTCCTACTGATATACTTGTGCCAGTGCTACAAAACCACTAAACAGACAAACCGTCCAAAGCTATATAGGTTGCTACATTGGTGAATAATCACTTATATTTTGAAATGGTGGTATATGTCTTCCTTCTATCAGTCCTGACCAGGTGTATAATCTGTTTAAATCAATAAGCATCACATAATTAAACATAGATAGCGAAGATCATTTAGATACTTGTTTGATGTTATATTAATATTGGAAGACCTTTAATGGAATTCATCCTACTAATTCAACTGAAATTATTCGGAACCCCATTCTGTATCACTTCTAATTTAAATATTTAAGTAATATAATTCTTTAAGCACTCATGCTCAAGGTTGTAATAATTTAATTCCGATGCTTTAAATCAGCTAGTATCCAAACACCTGAAGCTTTAAACTTAAAATAATTTATATTTAAATTTAATAATTCTCATTTTATTAATGAAAATCGATTAATTCCATTATTTAAAATTCTTTCTCAGTAATTCTAAAATTCTCGTTTTTTTCAATGTTTTCTACTAAAATTATGGAAAATTGAAATTTGTACATTGCCTTATCTTAATTTACAATAAGAGCATGTTGGATACCGATTCTGCTGCAACAATTTTTCAAAAAAACTTGAAATCACTTTAAAAAATAACTAATTTAATTGCCAGGTAATGCTGCAAAAATTTTTTAAATAATTAAATGCAATTTGCTAAATTTTATATTGAAATCTTTGTGATATGATTATAATGCGCCCTCGTAGGCTGCTTTTATACAATGAGTCAAAAGTTGCAATCTCTCCAAGGGGACAATTTGATTTCGCGTAATTATATTAAAAGCGAGTCCTGCTTTAATGTCCGTTTATTAAATTAGCTTTTAAGAGAAAAGTTATTCATTGGCTCATTTGAGTTAATTTAGGAAAATGGAGAAGCCTAAGGTGAAAAGAATGGGTTAAGTGAATTAGCCGACCTAGATTAAGTTAAATAGACATCATAATCAAACAATGAATTGTATTCAAATTAGTATTCAATATGGTACAGACGACAATTTTTAATTATTGGAAACAGGTTAAATCAGTTAATAGAAAACCCAATGAATGATTAAGCAGGAGAGAGGGGGCGAGAGGGAGATCAAAAGGATACGTTTATAGAAGCGCCTTATTTCATTTTATTACCGGATTTGTGCTAGATATAATAATTATTTGTGAAATAGTGTAGATTCCAGACAGCTAACAAGTGTATGTCCAATGACCGATTTTTAATCAATAATGGTTGGTCTTATCGATTCGATTTGTTTTTGCTTCCAATTTTGGTGAAGGAAAGCTAATCCTTAATATCACTGTACAGAAATGAGATAGCAACACTTGGTCTGATTTGATATTTTTGTGGAAGGCTTTGTTAACTTTCAATGCATTAAATTACTGTTTATTTTCAACAATGATTAGGGTCTTGAATAAATTCTGGCCTATTTGCAGCAACATCTTTAGCCGTTGCAGACTTGAAAATTTCTACAAAGCCTGAATATTAGTAGAATAAATTGAAGGAATAGATGATGTAGACATAATAACAGAATCTATATTATAACAAACATACAAGTTGAGGTGAAATAGATTTCCCATATGCAGATGCACTATCAAGCAACTCAAACAATTGCAAGGGGTACACAGGCTGCTGGGGGCATTATAAAATCACCAGTTTTGGCATAGCAGCGAATTTCCATATTTGCTTGTTACAGTCTCGTTTGTCTCCAAGATATCCACGGACCAATAATTTGAATAAAATATGGGGAATTAAGGATAAGTTCGTATTTTCTTCCCCC
>UZAE01012851.1:0-10008 GCA_900617975.1 Rodentolepis nana | reverse complement strand
CCCACTCCCCCCCCCCAAAAAAATTATGTTCGCAATGACCTTCATTTTTGCGCATTTTGAAAATAATGTCAACTTGTGATTATGTAATTATGAAATCAACAAATATTCAAGATTGTCACGTTAATTTCTTTCCAGGCATGAAAACTCAATTTATCACAACAATGCTTGCTCTTTATTGAAATTGTCTTAATTTATGGTGTCTTAAGGATTTTTTTCTCTATTCTATTTTTTTAATTCGAATAAGTAGGATGAAAATTTGGTGTTGTTTTTTACGAATTTTCAGTGTCAGCCCATATGATACATTCTCTTTTAGACGAAGTTTCTTACGCATGATTGACACCAATTGCCACATACGTCTCCCTAAGGAGTTGTAATTGGTACATCATGATCTGATTCAAATTGAGGTCCTTTGAGGATTTCGAGTAAAATTCCAACTACGTTACAATTTTCCATATTTCTCAATCTTTTTTTCGAACTTGCAAACCATTTCAACTTTTTGAACAGGAGAGAAGAATTTGCGTATCGGATGACGAGCTGTTGTAAGTGCTCAGCTTGTCATATTTCGAAAACACTATTTGTATCAGTCCAATTTCGCAGCTATAACTCCAAAATTTGGCACATTGACCTAAATTTTACGAGGCAGCTCATTCTAACCTCGTAAATGCTTAGTCATCTAACGTAAATGACTTTATTTATGTTTAAAACTTACCAAATGCAGCATAAAAATATCTGAAAGAAATTAATTATTCATAAATAAACGAGAGTATTGGAAATAGTAATAAAATTATCAAAGATCTGTACTTTAAAATTCCATTTATAAAGGTGAAAAATAGTGGTTCCTGTTTAAATATCTTAATTCCAATAGAGTTTACACTGGATAAGAATTCCATTATATACCAAATAACAGCACACAATTAATGAAGATTTTAGTTACCCCTAATTTCATCTCTTCAGAGTTCGTGCTCTTTGAGACGCTCTTTTCCTCTTTTGAATAGACTTTCCAGATCACGTACTCCAAATGCATTATTCATCAGATGACATTCGAAAATGAATCCCTATCAACCCCAACACTCTCAGACACTATTCTCATTTGTTAAAAGAGAAAAGTGGTTAATATTTCATTATTAAAAAAATATCTTCCGAATTTATTTTACTTTTTATTAAGTGGGTCGATTTTTTATCCAAATCGCAGGAGGATGAGGAATAAGGTTTTCTACTACAGGAAATCGATTGATATCCGTCACCAGTTAAATTAATAAAAGCCTTAATATATTTGAAATTTTAAAGTCGGATTACAGATTATTAACTGTTTGGGTAACTCAAGTTTCAAAGTTAAACTTTCACGAATGGTGAATTGTTGAGCTAATACTTGTCCCCGATATTCTATGCTTAATAATTGATCTTTTACCCATGCTGATTGTTCTGGCCACTTCCGCGCGTATCTCATTCTCAATATTGTAAAAACTAAATGCTTCTAATTGATATAAATTAAACTGCATTGATAAATAATGAAATTAGCTTCAATATTAAAGCCTGCCATTCATGAAGAAACCGACATCGACTTGGAAAATCCACTCATGGCAAGAATTTGTGCTAATAGTGCAACGGGCACACCTCTAGTTATGCAGACTAAACTTCTCCAACTGTCTTGCTTTCCTGATCTATGTTCTCATCCACCGAGACTAATACGATGTGTGAGCTTAGAGCGAATCAAATTGCCTACGTGGAAGTACTGGCCACCTCAGTAGTTAAATCGTGATTAACGAACAGAAGTAGACAGTAATACGCAGGATGGTAGAAGGTTTCGGTTCTCTGACACACCTCAATAAAGAGAAAAAGTGGCTGTCAGTCAATATTTCCAAATACACCAATCCCAGCTCTCCGCATTTTAGTCCCGGTGGACTATTATGATTACATTAGACCCTATCGGGAAACACACACACACACACACTGACGAACCAGTACTGCAAAAGCCAAACAGTTAGTGGAAAGGAGTAAAGGATTCTTTGGTAAACCTGTGCAGGGAAGTGTGAAATATGTTTGTTTCCGTTTTTGTGTCAAGTGTTAGTGGCGGCCTGGGGTCCTGGCTGGATTATGATTACAATTGCCCCTAATGACGTTTATTTTGTGTGAAATTATCCGGAAATAGTGGAATTTCCTAGTCTATGGAATTACTATTTTACTTTGTGGCTACCAAAAATGTTTTCTTTTTAATAATGAGATTGACAAATTTAACTACAATTTCTAAATTACGTCATTTACTTCTTTTTAATTATTATTTTTTGATAAATACCTTTTATGTGACCGGATACATTTGATTAAATTTAGTCGAAATAAAAACTTGCGTTTAAATCTCCTTATATATAAATGTATAGATATATATATATATACCACAATTTTGGCATCGTTAGAAAAATTTGTAGGAAATCAAGTAAACTAATCGAGTGTGAAGAAAACTATAATTCCGTTGTGCAAGAAATTCAAATTCTTTTCACAGATGTTTTACGTTAGTTAATCAACGGATATGGACTAGGAAAAAAAGCCGACCTTTTAACTTCATTACAATATGATTACAATAGCCAACGCATGTCAACTACAATCTATTTTAATGTAGAACAACGTTTCTAATTCTATAATGAGGAAAAAGTGAGGACTGAATCACAACTACTGATCTCTTCGTTCACAAACCATATATTTTTATAATTCGAAACGAAGATATTCAGCTTCTCTTGCACACCCTTGTCCAACGGGCGCATGCTTTTGAAGCCAATTGGTAATACCAATTATCAAGAGAATGGCACATTTACATATTATCAGCTATTTTTTATTTCAATACGGAGTGCGCAATAGACTTACTTCCACACGTTTACTCATACAGCAAACTAGTCTATAAACCGGCAGTCGACTTCAAACCACCATGACCCGACTGTATGTCATATTCAACCACTTCCACAATACTTCCACAGTACTTACCTTACTTTTCTCTGTCGTTCATTATTCTTTTCCCCCCCCCCCTTGGAATTTTTTTCGATTTGATGTTCCTCGCCCCTCTGTGAAGCCCGAAGTTAACTAAAGGGCTAATGATAGCCATCATAAAGCCTACCATTTGATATAACTAAATGATTTTAATTCTTGAATAAATTAAAAACAATTCAATAACGATTTTAAAAGGGATAGTTTTAAAGAAAGTCAAAAGACGCATTAAAATATTTTGCTATTCTGCGCTATCCTGCCTATTAATATTAAAAAAACGGCTCTGTGATTGTAGAGATTGGAGTCACGCCACTTCCCAAAGTCTCAAACTTTTTATTCGGGTGTGTACTTTCTCTCGCCAACAGATGACTTTTAACCTTAATGCAACTCTAGGTAACCGTCTTAAAATGTTCGCAATATCGGTTTGGACTGAAACAAAAACATTATATTAATGCTCAAAATTTTATACTTTCTATAATAAATATATCCCAAGCACATTTATTTATAACTTAAAGGAGAATGTTACCAGCAAAATGGTAGAAAAGTATAAAATTAAATTTTAATTTTACCAAAAAAATTATTTCTCTTAATTTTCACACCATCAATACAATTTGTCTTCTACTCAATGAATGAAGTTACAGAATATAATGTAATTCAAATTTATCAATTAATGTAAAGAAGCATCTACTAAATCTTCATCCGTTTTTTGCTTGAAACTTCATCAAACTTGTTCGAAAGACCTCATTTGAAATCCCTAACCGAAATTGAAACTCTAGTAAAATCTTTGTTTGTTTTGCTCCTTACCCTACATGAAGAAATTTGCATCATGTGCATCCTCCCTCTTGGCTACGACCTTCCATTCAAACGAATTAAGGAAATATTGGGAGATGTGCCCGAGAAATAATACGGGTGGCCAATAAGAAGCTTTGACCACATGTAGTGTCCTTAAAACTGCGCAACTATAATGGAAACGAATGTAAAAATCAAAGTTTGTGCAAAGGCTTTTTTAAATACGCCGTATTGGCAGTTATCAACGACTTGATTAGCCAATTCTTTAAAATTTCAAATATCCGCCATACCCCTTTTTTAATAATGCCTATTAAATATGCATATCTAACCCTTTTGTTCCACACGTCAATCAAATTTCAGAGATCATTGAGTATATTTCGTCTATAATTGGCTTGAGTTGGCGAATTAATAATGCAAATTGAAACTGAAACTCAATCAGGCCTATAAGTGGCAGCATAAATAAATAAAAGAAAGGGATATAGTGACAGGTATTGCTTAATCATTATATATATATATATATATATATATATATATTTATATTTATATTTATGTGTGTGTGGGTGCATGTGTGTGTCTGTGGACACCTAAGAGCATTGTATTTAATGACGCGAAAAATTACATTGAATGAAAGCTTCCAGAAGTAGGGGTTTGAATTTTCGCGATGCTGCCCAACTAAGGTGCACTGAAATGCATAAAAACATTGAAAAAAACTAGATTGCATAGGAAAATTAGAACACCCTGATAATAATTAAGTTATCATAGTACTTCCGGAGTGGAATAATCATCTTTTAATGGAGTATATAGTGATACAAATTACAGTCGAAATCGTTTCTGTTGACCAGTTAAGAGTGCAGATCAACTCTTTTACCCTCTCTCCCCCTTTCTCTCTCACTCTCAGTGTCATGAACTATAGGCAGAATTATCCGCTTAGATTGACCTTGCGAAATAGCACCTTTTAATATGAATTTGCAATTGCAATTTTATTGATAATTTGCTGTGGTCTTGAAAAGTAACGAATACTTGTTTTAAGAATTTCGTTATGGCAGAATTTCTTCCGTCAAATATGTTCACCGGCTTGAAAGTTCGTGTGCGGGTTATGAAAGAACTGCCGTTAGTAATGAAGAAATTGTTTCTCATACAAAAGTATGTTTTCCTGTGGCCTCTTTCACCACAGGGATGTTTGAATGGCAGAAGTGATCGAAACATCGCTGGCTGCAAGACATACAAGCAGATAGTGATCTGGAGGATGAATGAAGGTAATGATTATAAGAGAAGTAAGTTGAATGTGGAGGATTTAATAACGCTGACCCCTTCTATTTGTCCGCAAGTTATTGTGAATCAAGACTGCGTCGTCCTCCTTATTCTTGATACGATGGAATATGATATCTCTTCCTCTCTTCCTACCCTTAGTATTTGCAAGCCGATTCGAATATCAAGCGAAAAAAACAGCTAATATTCTGCAGGCTAGCTAGAAGATATGAAAACTTTACAGTCCTCTTTTAGGCCTTCTGATATGGTTATATATCGGAATAGTTCAATTAATAAAGTGATCGGCTCTCAGAAATCTTTTAACAATATTTTGAAAGCTTCGTTGAACTCAAGATTGGATGATTCGGGGTAGAATTGAAACTGCCAACTTCGTATTCTTGGAGGCATTCCTTCTTTTGCAATAGGATTTGAACTTTCCTATCACTAGGACATTTTTCATTCCTGTTCGGAATATGACCTCATATTACTGAAACCACCTTGCACAGGCGCAACCATCTAAACAACTTGGCGGACGGTTAATTTCCTGGGAGAAGGCGTCATCCATTGAGAGAAAATTTAAAGTGAAATGGATGAAAGAAACCTTTTTTCGTCATGAATTCCCCTAAAACTTCTTGAAGTCTTTCGGAGTTAACTTCACGTGGTCGGGAGAGAGACTAGAAGTTTGTGAAACTGGTCGAAAACTGATATAAACCAACCTCCAAAACTGCATTAAAATGCATAATTGATCATTATATACTGTTTTTCCCAAGGTTACTCAAAGTAATAATTATCCAGTAAAGCATATTTTTAATGAAAAAAATTAAATTTGATGTAATAATAACGTTAAATTATTAACAATCTTTCGTGGGTTAGAACAGTTTATTTTATCAAACACAACAGAGCACTGATTGGGTATTGTGGAGAATTCCTTTATTTTCTAGAAGATAGTTCTATTTAAGGTGGGCTAGTAAATAACTGCTTTCCCTATTTCATAGTAGTCCTTAATAATTTCACATATTACTCAGGACAAGGAAAAGGGAGATTTTTTCATTTCAAACGATATTTTTGTTAAGGAAGTAAAGTTACCTGCATAGAACTGGATGTATGGTGAATTATTGCTACACCTGTTTTACAGAAATTTAAAGCGATAGTTTCCTCTCATATGCTCTGTATGAGAGGTTAAGCATTTATTTATTTATATCAAATGGCAGGCGTTGTGAAAGTTATCATTAGCCCTTTAATTGACTTCAGGCTTCACAGAGTAGGAGGAACATCAAAGTGAAACAAGTCGAGAGGGAGAGGGGAACAGAAGAGAGTTTCAAAGATGTAAAAGAGACAGACACAGAAGTGGAAAAGGTGAGATGAGTACTGTGGAAGTAGTCAAATATGACATACAATGGGGTGAGGGTAGTTTGAAGTCAGAAGTCAACTGCCAGTTCATAGACTTTTTTGCCGTATGAGTATGCGTTGTCCAGGGTGCACCACGTGGAGGTAAGTCTATCGCACACCCCACATTTCAATTATTGGATCCGCGTATGGCAGAATAAGATAGTATGAATGCGCAGGAATTCGTAAGGTGGCTGCTGTAGGTAGTATTGATCAGTGCATGGGAGAATAGAGAAAGGGGAGTTTGACTTTAGGCTAAAAAGAGCCAGTGATAAGGCATTCTGAATCATAAATTTGGCAATAAAAGCAAGCAATTGTTCAATAACCCTACATAAATGAATAACATGCTTAAAAAGCGAGAATTGTAGTCTTGGGACATTGTGGGTATAGTCGACATCATAGCGATTAGTATGCGAATGTCAAAAGACTTGTGGGGATTCTTAATTATTGGCAAACTGACTGCAAATGCGCGTTATTGCATTTAGCAGCAACAATGATCGATTATTTATATGGACAAAAATAATTTTTAATTGTTTGTAAATTTTTACGCTTCATCCATATGGAATATGGGACGTTTCATGCGTAATCTTTGGTTGTTAAATCATCATAAGCAGAACTTTTGTTGCTGTTTATTGGAACTTCGAATTGGAAAAATGCGTATGGCACTAACGATCTCGAATTCTTCTCTTAAAGCTGTATGATGTGCCAAAAAGAGACAATTTCTAGCAAATTTGATGGCCTACTAAGATTTCATGCAAAGAATATTTTATCATTTATGAAATAAAAGCGTAATTTAACCGAATTTGTATAGGATTTTCATTATAAGCAGATCTTTGCCTTCAATAAAGCTGATCCGAGTAGTATAGATCGAGAAGTATATATATATTTAATAATTATTAATTTATCTTATTATTCCAGGTAAAAGTTAAGCCTATCGGAACCTCCGTGGATTCGGTTCCCTACAAAGGAAACCTTTGACTCCATACACCGCTCTAGCAGCTTATAGCAGTTCATAAAAGGTATTACTTGTTTCCTAACAATTTTGCCCATGGAAAATTCAGCTTTGAACTCCGTGACGTCAATAACTTGACGCCTTCTCGAGTACATAGAAGCCATAAGTAGAGCAATTGTTTCAAGTGGTATTGAAATACTACTTATTCAAGTTGATTGCTATTGTAGTCAGCCTTATGGTTGCAATTGTGCCCATGTCTTCTGTTTGGGGAGGGAGGAGGAGAGGGGCTCAGTATGATTCAACCTCGCAACCCAGCTCTGTTAATAATTCATTTTGTCCACACTTGCAAACTGCTGCTACTACTACGAAGGGAAAAAATTCGCCATTTTCTTGGAAAGCGCGACAGCAACAAAGACCTTTATAGAAAGACAGCAATGAATTTGGAAACTGCCTGCAAAGAATAGAAATATTAGGCGTGAAATAATTTTTTTAATATTAAGCGTGTATAGTTAATAGAAACTTTTCATTGTGAAAGTAGAAAACAGATATGGATATACACATTCCATTATTCACACTTTTTTCTCCGGCTGTGAAATGAACGTATTTGTGTAATTACGATTTTATTCAAATCCAAATAAGTTCAATTTCATTTAACTAATTGTCTGTACCCCACTTACAAGTGCGCTATTCAGTAATCTCAATAATACAACATTCCCAGCTAACATTGGACAGTAATTGTTGACATACCAATGAGACACAACTATTATATGCGGAGGCAACTTCAGGTTTCAAAACGAGACTCTCGTAAAACGACAAAGCGGAAGTTCAGGTTATTATTACCTCCAAACTAATCGTCATCCGATTAAATGCATTTACATGAAAGAATAAAATGAAACGAAATACTAGATCGCAGAAATAGCAAAACATCTTATCGAAAACTGGCCAAAAATTACCTAAACCAGATGGGAACCTATCTTTAAAATCTTTTAAAGATTTTAATGAAAAGTAGACGCTTTCGAGCAGCCGTAAAGTTATCATCATAGCGGTGGCAAATATGCTGACTTGATTTTCATATTTTTAACCTTCTTTCTTGAGAATTGTGTTTATTGTCCACTGAAGTCGTTTTTACCCTCTCTTGTTAAAAAGATGCCAAATTCATTTATTCAATTACTACTTAATTACAACTTGGTAAAGGAATTGATTAGTTTTTGTTTGAAATATCTTTGCTTGCATAATGAGCTTGATTGGCCGTGACCTCAGTTATGTTTCTTTCTACACATTTTTTAATTAGGGCTGATATTTTTAGCTTTCCATTTAAGTCGATTGGGCATTGCGTGGATAGTGGCGGCTTGGAATGATTTTTGCGGATGATGCAGATTTGTGGATTCAACGAATGCATTTATTTCAAGGCATTTTTCGGAGATATTAACCGGATCAAGATGGCATAAATTTGCTTGGTCATTTTGAGGGAATATTTAGACCAATATAGATGTAAAGATAGTCCACCTCAAGCTCTCTTTTGTCTCTGCCAATTAATAATATCAAGTTTTACAGCAAGCAGGTTAACCTCTAAGTTGGAAATGTCATTTTAGCACCTGAGTCATTATCACTTCGTAATAATGTATTACGTTTAATTATAATGTAATGAGGACTTGAACGTCTTGGTTGGTATACAAAAGCCCTCTGCCCCTCTATCAATACAATAATGTAAGTGCTATTCATTCTTTTTGGAAACTCAGTGGTACAGATATCACAAAATTGTAGTACTATACTCGTGTTATTAATAAGCTCTCTTTATGCTATAGTTTAAGTTATAATAAGCTGATCTTAATATCGATTGTTGGTTTACGTTACAAAATACAATAATTTGATTGAATGAAAGTTATTAAGATTATATCTAAGTAATAGTTCGTGAGCTGTTTATATAACATTTGTTATGCTAATTTAAAAATAATTATTATTCAACAAATATTCTTTGTTCATATACCACCACCATTTAATTTAAGTAGCTATATTTATTTAAGTACTTATTTCAATAATTTTAGTTCCGCAAAAGTTTAAATAGCAAATGAGTTTGATTGCAAGCTATTCAATACAGTATCATTAATATTCCGCCGAAATCTATTGAATAAAAACCGGCTTAGTCGATTCTGGACTGCATTGTGTAAAAAATTTACTCGTTATAGTACCCCATAGTCTTGACAAATCGACATTACAAATCGAACTCAATCAATATATGATAGTTCCAAGATGCGTGTGAAACCGGAATCGCAAAAGAGTATCGTGCTCAAAATCAATGCAGTTAAGATAGGGATAACCATGATTCATTTAAAGTAAAGACTAATGTTACGTGAATCGGTGACACATTGATAAAATTGTTGGCGTCAATCAGGAAGAACGGTATGTGATGGAAAAAATGCAACTCATTTATTGAAAGGTAAATTATTTTGTGTATGGAACGTTTTTCATTGAATAATAGTCATGTCTCGTCAAGGGATTCAACTTCTCAGTATTTTTCACTGCATCAGTTTAGGTAATTATAAAAAACACCCACAGTCACCCCGATCGCCTGTGAATGCTGTAGTGGAATTTTATCGACAGTTTTCCATTACTAATCGTCAGTTATTCATATATATATATATATATATATATATATATAA
>UZAE01012850.1:0-30887 GCA_900617975.1 Rodentolepis nana | reverse complement strand
AGCTACCATAACCCTACATTTGTGTCTGTCTGTCTCTTTTACATTTGTGAATCACTCTTCTGTTCCCCCCTCCCCACCTTTTGTGACCTTGATGTTCCTCCCCTCCGTGAAGGCCGAAGTCAACTAAAGGACTACTGATAGTTATCATAAAAGTCTGTCATTTGATATCAATAATTTTTTATAAGTGGAATCATCTGAATAGTTTTCGAGGCTATTTAAAAAGTTATCGTGGTACCTTAACGGTTTTTCATGATGCATGCATCGTAGGCCCGAAGGCTTTTTAAAATGCACAATATCATATATTAGCACCCCTTAGTAATTTACAACAGGTTGAAGTCCAGTGGAATATGCAAATGTGGGACAATTTAAATGGGCGAAGCGAGAGATCCCCAAAATTAAGGGGAGGGGATATGTGGTGATGTTCACAGGTGCTGATCACACATGGGACAATTCTTCGAACGTACTGGAGGGGGGAGGGGGGATGGCGGAGTGATGGGATACTTGAAAAACTCTCAGTTGAATATATTTAAAAAGACAGTTGGAGAGGGTACTACGTGAATTTAATGGAATGCAAATTTTAAGCCCTCAAAAGGTGAAATATTATATTTCAGTACATTATCATTATTATTCATTGAGCGCATTTAAAATTAAACGACTGTAAAGTTGAAATTAATGAGAAGGCACAATTTGTCACAAATCTCATATTCTGTTAAATATTTTGTTCAACGATTCTGGCGTAAAAAAAGAATAATCCTAATGAAAACCTTGATCGACGTTCTCCCGCCTATAAAATGATGATTGAATTAACGGACACTTCAATTTGTGGAGAAAAAATGCATAACAAATTTCTAACAAGGGGTGTGCGATAGACTTACCTCCACGTGGTGCACCCTGGGCAACGTATACTCATACGGCAAAAAAGTCTATTATTCGGCAGTTGACTTCTGACTTCAAACTACCAAGACCCCACTGCATTTCATATTCGAATAATTTCACAGTACTCACCTCACCTTTTTCTACCTTTGTGTCTGTCTGTCTCTTTTACGTCTGTGAATCATTATTCTGTCCTCCTCTCGACGTTTTGCCACTTTACTGTTTATCTTCCTTTCTGTGAAGCCTGAAGTCAACTAAAGGGTTAATGATACCTATCATAACGCCTGCCATTTGAAATAAATAAATAAATAAATTTCTAACAATGCTCAAACAGTAGTTGGATCTCTTAGCACTGAGTGAATACTAACTAGATGATGTGTAGCCCTAGAAACGTAATTTGGGTCATCCTTCAATTTATTAGACTTTGATTATTTCGGATGCGTAATATTTTGTTCCTCTAAGAAATAGTGTTGGTAACTGAAAAAAGGAATTAAACAATTCAAAAGAATACAACCTTGAACATTTGAAATACGCACTGAAAGCTTTTCCAACTGAAGAATCACCCCTGCCAATACAAGTTTTGTGGAGATATTTGATTTCAGCACTTCAAGACCCTCCTCAAAATCGATGCCTTCTATTTTTCTTAAAATTTAGTCAACATTGACAATCGCTTGTTATCCTCGACCATTATCAGTCTAAGTTTTCAAATTGAAATTTTTTAATGAAATGCCTAGTTTAGTGAATTGGTTGTAAAAAATTCCTCCGGTTCACTTGATAAAAAAATTAGCCCTTCGAAACCATTCACTATCTACTTGATTTAAGCTTGCTTGCAAGATATAAGTGATAACAACAAATAAATTTAAAGCAGACTTTTATCTTCGGAAAATAATTTGTAATTTCAAAATGGAAAAAGTGATTTTCTCAAATATTTCATGACCAAGATCATCCCTTCAACCCACCTGTCCCCCCCCCCCCCCACAAATATACAGCCCATTGTTATTGCGGAAAAACACATTATTGCGATAGTCAAGTAAACTCCAATCAACACACCCCAACGCTGTGGCTAATTTTCGTCAATCTAAATGACTTTATAGTGTCAAAATTCTACCCAAAAGGCATGGAATTCAATGCTTTCAATTGGTGTCATGACTGTTTTTTCACTAGTGCTAATGCTTATGGGAGCAATAAACTTAACTTTGCAAATACAGCGCGTAGTCGGGGTGTTTCATACGCACATGCATAGATATCAACACATGTTCATATGCAAATTGTAATTTGAAATGGGAAAACTTACCCATAACCCCTTCCACCCTAGCCCCCCCCCNCCCCCCCCCCCTCCTCTCCCACCCTCCCTTCGAATTTTCATCAAGTGAAGTGGAGACGGGGATGGAAATGCGATAAAAATGCTTTCCGAGTATGAACCATTGTGGGTTAGTTATGAACTAGTCAATATATTGATTGCTAGCTACAGCTTAGAAGAAGCCGCATGGGTATAAAGTGCATGCATTATTTTATTTTTATTTTCTGGAAATCGGTAACAAAATTGGCTTCATCAGGAAAGCAATTATTACTAACTTGCTTGCTTAATGTTTCGAAATAATGTGATCCATTGGATACCTGGCACAGGAATTCTAACCACCTAGTGCCCTCGAACAACTCATTTTCACTTTACTAAACACATTCTGAGTTCCTAATCAACTTGGAAATGATTGGTTACCCATTATTTATTTATATCAAATGGCAGGCGTTTTGATAGTTATCATTTGCCCTTTAGTGGACTTCAAGCCCCGCAGAGGGGAGGAGGAACATCAAAGTGAAAAAGGTCGAGATAAGAGTGTTTAAAAGATGTAAAAGAGACAGACACAAAGTTAGAAAAAAGGTGAGGTGAGTACTATGGAAGAAGTCGAATTTGACATACAGAGGGGTGATGGCAGTTTGGAGTCAGATGTCAACTGCCGGTTAATAGACTTTTTTGTCGTATGAGTATACGTTGCCCAGGATGCACCACGTGGAGGTAAGTCTATCGCACACCCCGGTTACCCATTATTGTTAAGAGTGTGGGATTTATACATTCGGCTTGTTGTAAGTGGACAGAAAAATAAGATGCGACTTTTTTAAGAAAATGTTCTCCGAAACCTATTGGCAACTTACGGTCAAAGTCACTGCCTCTTTCCCTCCCTTTTGATTGCTTTTCTAAAGCTGTACAATTCCCAAACTAAACTCTAAAGTTTATTAACAGAATGTATGAGAACTAACAACCAGATAATTCGTCTTTTAATTTAGGAATCTTTCATAAACATTCCCAATTATTTCTATCATTTATAACTCCTCTATACTTCCATACTTTCAACAAGTTAGAAATAATTATTTCAGCCTCAACGAAGCTATGCGTGCGAGGAATCTGCAATGTTTCCATACCTTGAAGTGATTATTAGTTTAAATGTCTTGAAAGTGTGTCATTACAGCGCTCACCGCATTGACGACGTACCTACAATTATTGATTAGAAATGGCTATGCGCGGGGTAGTGACATTCGATTATTTCAATATGGCGATTTAAAAAAAATCTGCCCTTTGTCTTTATGCGGAGAATTCAGAAAATATGCACTTTACGATAAATATTTCGCATCATTTTATAATTTGTGATTAGGGGTGTGCGATAGACTTACCTCCACGTGGTGCAACCCTGGGCAACGTAAACTCATACGGCAAAAAAGTCTATTGACTGGCAGTTGACTTCTCACTTCAAACTACCATCACCTCACTCGATGCCATATCAGAATATTTCACAGTACTCACCTCACCTTTTTTTCTACCTTTGTATTTGTCTCTTACATCTTTGAAATACTCTTCAACTAAAGGGCTAATGATAACTATCATAAAGCCTGCCATATGATATAATAATTTGTGATTAAATTAAACAACCAAAGATAGAATGCTCAAAACATTTATTATTATATATCAACTATGCATAACATTTTCTACAGTTTTTTAGGTATATATATTTACAATAACATAATTACAAGCACTATTAATTATGACTCTGTGAAAAATTCATGATCCGTGCCAATTAGGGTGGTGGAGGAACCATAAGGTTGGGAAAACACGAAGGAGGCGAAAACAGAGACGTAGATGCGGCTAAATGGTTTAAAAATGTCCTAACCGAAGACTCTTGAGACCCCATCCCACCAAACCCCACGTTATTCTCCCCATTCATCAGACTTTGCACAGCTTGAGGGCTGAAGAAAGGCAAACTGGATGGCGATAGCGGTGTACTGGAAGATGTCACTGGTGAATGCTGGTTTAAAGGTGGTGGCATCATTAAAGAAGAAGGTAGAGGAAGAGGCGAATTGAAGAGATTTTGTGCTAACATTGAATTAGAGGGCATTACTGGGGGCAAGATGGGGAAGGTAGACTGATCGGAGATGTTGTTGTTAGTGTTGTTAGGGGATAAATGTGGTGACACTCTATCCATTTCAGACACAGTTGCTGATAAGACCGGCAGCGCTGGTGGACGTGGCATAACTGATCCTGTAATGGCCGCCATAGCTGCAGCTTTTCTGTAAGCTTCCACTGTCTCGTGGTGTTGCTAAAATGAGTATTCAAAAACTCCTTATATTTTTCAAACAAAATGGCAAAACAACATTGTCATAAGAATTGTTAACTTACACCTAGATGAGTCTTCAGATTCCCCTTTGTCGAAAACCGTTTTGAGCAGATCTTGCAGACGAAGGGCCGCTCTTCTGTAAACCCGAAAGAGTCAATTAGAACCTTAATTAAAACCGTGATTTTGACAAGGTCAACAAACACCAACCTGTATGAACGCGATAATGCATAGTTAAGGCACTTCGACAACTCAGAACTTTTCGACAGACTCCGCATTGATTTGCAGTGGTGCTTCTTTGAAACTTCTCGGCCAGCTGTCGCCACATTATGTTCTGGGTTTCATCAACTCTCATGAACTGCTCAAGATAGTCTTCATTAGGTCGACTTCTAAGATGAGTATTGGGTGAAGGCGTGGAATCGAAGCTGGCATCTATGTTCGCATCGGACCTATCTTGACGTGGAAGGAAGTCAGAGCCAAGAGGACGAAACCATTCCATCATATGGTGAGAATTTGAATGATTTTGAGGTGTTGACGGTCTCACAGAAAGATCTAATACTTGAGTGGAGTCGTTGAAGCTTCCGTTGATGATCGATATTTGCCCATTCGGATGCGAGGATTTGAGTTCCGTGTTGTAATTAGATGCGAAAATAGCATTAATCGGGCTAGAGCTATCTTTTCTGTTGATTTCAGGAGTTGGTAGATTGTGTCCATTCTCTTGTTGAATACCTTTTTCTGAAATAATGCAAAGTAATAAGTAAAATTAAATTGGAAAACAATCTTCCAATTAGCATTTGTAGTTAGTTGCCTGCATTAGCAAATGTGCGTGTGCGTTAGAGGTTTTTAATCAGACAAAATTTATGCATAAACTTTGCATATTTCTCTTTGTGGTTGTCCGGGGGGTTTTCGGTAACAAGTGGAAGTGCACCAAGACTCTGTCTTCTCTCTCCCTCCCTCCTTCTCTCACCCCCCCCCACCCCCACCCCGCACCCGTCACTCTTTCGTCTGGTTATGTCGCACACACTCTTCTGGAATGGCGCGGATGAGAGTTCTCACTAGTTGGTTATGACCTAACTTGATAGTGGTGGATTGGCTACAATTTGTTATGTGAAAATTTGAGATTATGCAAATCTCAGTGCCAGAAATGCTTATCATTATTCAGAAGCGCGGTACTGATAATACAATGCAAAATACTTCATTTTTATTTCTTGAGGATAATTCTAATTTTAAATGTATATTGATGGAAGCAAGCGGATGAATTGTGAGTGCCTCAACGGCAACTTAGACTCAAGTAAATTCGTTATTCATGAATGAATTCAATTCAAGCAGCTATAGCGCTATTAATCAAAAATCGAATGCCGATTTTGGATAAGAGAAGGGGTCTATAGTGTTACTCCGTATTAATATAGTTTATAGAGTTGTAGGTAAGGTCTATCGAGATAAGCATACCTCGAAAAATTGTATGCAAACGGAATGACAACTGATTGAGCTTGTAAAACTATAATTATAAATGGGATTAGAAAACTCGAACCCGGATTCTGTAATAGCATCCACGTCTCTGTTTACTTTCCCACAAATTGGTTTGGACTTCTCCAATAACCCAGAGATATTAGAAACAAAGGGACACAAATTGCAACATAAGATAATCTTTGTACTTAAACTTTCTCCCTATTTGGCATCTGTAATGTTTAAAACTGCGTATCTTAATGCCAAATAATATTTGTAAGATAAACATTAATTGATCAATTTTCGTTGGTCATCTGGGTTTGATAAAATAATATAACGAATGCTCAGCTTATAGTAAATTAAAATTGTGCAAGCAAACGAAGTTGTGAATTCAGCTTCCTAGAGATTGGAAGCAATGAAAATTGGACTGATATTGAAGATTAGCTTTTAACTTGAGGAATTCGAGATTTAAGTTTCCAAAAGAAGTGAATTATTTAGCACCTACCATCGAAATCTTCGTTGGTAACGACAGATTATTGTCCCTGAGCTATTTTTAAAGCTGTTCCTTTTGAGTATCCCGAAGGAATATGGAGTGGAAGATATTAAAAATCTGTTAGGCATTGGCAATCTTTCACGTTGAGAATTGATTTCTTAATTTTTGGAACAGATCACTGCAATCTACGCAATAGATACAGTGACTACCATTTTTTCAATTATTTAATCTGACCATGAAATTTAAGCTTTGTTATTTTTTACAGAAGGACTAACCGAGGTTTATAAATGCTATTTTTTACCCAGCATAAATGAATCTACCGTATAAAAAGGTAATTTTTATAACTAATTGGCCTTTGTCAATCAATACAAATGAAAGGAGATTATCACTCCCAATCTCAATTGTCCTCTGTTGACAACTTCATTCTTCGTACAATATGCTGAACTGATAGAAATTATCAGTTAAATCGAATAACTATTTTAAAATTTTACGATATAATAAGCCTTAAAACATGAAGATCAAGTCGACATCGAACTTGAAATGTAGTAAAAATGGTTAACTTACTCATTGTACTTGAAGATCTGTAAATTCTTTGTGGAACAGATTTGAGCGTTTTCATAAGCGACATTTGGAGAACTCGATTTCTGCCCATAATTTGAGATGTAATGTTATCGCTGGTGAGATAGGTTTCAATGAGACTCTTCGGCAGAATTGCTCCTTTGAATTTCTCAAGATTCCGTCTAATTTTATGTCTATAGATACGCGAAAGGGTAGAATACTTATCAAGCAAACGAAGTTGCCGAGAAAGGACTTTAATTTTCATCATGCGCTTTCGAGGCATATTGACAGTAACGTTAAGACTGAGTTATCATATCATTAGTATTAAATACATATAATTCGACATCTAAGGAGAGTTATGATTGGTTAATTTTGCACGGTGAGAAATCAGCCAATTAAGAGGCAGTATTTATCCAGCGCGTGACCAAGGGGTTTTGCAACAGACGCGATTAGGGTCAAGACTCCAAAATCAAGCAAATTATTCACTAATTCGAATATTTCCATTATGTCTGTCATCGGATCATGTTGATTCACAAAAGCTTATTCTTTGGAAGTTTGAGTTATTAACTCTATTCTTTAAAATGCAGTCGAATCATAATTTTTTCTAACATTCAGGTTAATAAAAATATTTTAAATCTTTACTAATCTTTATTGCTTTTATCGAAAGTAATTATAAAATCCAAAATTTCTTTTCTTTCATTTTTTATTTAAATTATAGCCTTCTTAGCTGGGCTGTTTATGAATGTAAATGTGATAACTTACAGTAATTTAACTTGGTTAAGTTTGTGGTCCAAGTGCCATATAAATAAAACATTTTTCAACCGACCATCGTAGAATATTTCTTTTAGCTAGACAGAGCGAAATAGTACTTGGCAATGTCATAAATAATATGAAATATATTACTGATAAGAACTGTAACCATGAAGCTGCAAATTCTGTGCCCTTTCAGAAGACAATCAGTGCGCACCACTTAAGTACTGGAACAGTCATAACTTTATTAAAATGCCAATAAGGTGAGGATGGAGTAATCGCTAAGTTACCCAACCCTCTCTGAGTATGTATCAATTGTAGAATGCGATATCTGGAGAGCGGGTATAACTGCAGGACTGAATCTCCCAGCAGTACTGATGATCATAGAGATTAACTAATCATTTCCCGTGGTTGAAATTTATTTATTTATTTCAAATGGCAGGGTTTATGATATTTATCATTAGCCCTTAATCTTTGACTTCAGCTTCCCCCAAGAGGGGGGGGGTACATTTATAGCAGTTAATTAATAGCAATTCATTAGCTGTCTTCTTTCTTCCCAGTATCTTTGGCTTTCCGTACTTGTCTTTAGGGCTGGACACCGAATCAGGTGGGTTTTCTCCATTTCCTCCTGTAGGTGACATCGGGGGGCATGTGGGTTGAGTGTATACTCCCAATCTGTGAAGGTATTTTGCCAAGCAATCGTGTCCGGTACGTAGTCTAAACTCAGCAATGTCTCCGATTCTTGGCCAGTCAGTTTTGTCGGAGAGTGCCACTATCCACTGTTTCTCCTTTGTTCGAGCTTTATGTTCGTTGCACCTTGAGGTCTGGAATTCTCTCCTGATTAAGGCCTTCATTGTGTGGAAAGACATGGGCCGGTCCATGCATTGCAAAATCGTTGTCTCCTTCTTAGCAAGTGTGTCAGCAAGCTCATTGCCTTTAATGCCACAGTGACCAGAAATCTATTGTAGGACCACTGTTTTGTTTTTCTCTCTCAGGAGCTGATAGAGCTTTCTACATTCCTTTATATCAGCTATTTTGGGTGGCTCTCTGTTTCCGAAAGTATCACCGCTTTGGTGAATTTCGTACCCAGGCAACATAATTGGCATAGTGCTATCCTAGTGGCCCCCGTGGTTGAAATTATTACATAAATGTCTTGTATTCCAAATTTCCAAATAAAGTTTTGAAAATGTACTATTTTTTAATTAAAATACGCGCTTAAGCTGTTTTTGAGGTCAACGATATTTTGAAAAAATCATTCCCAATTTAATTTCCAAATTTTTCTGATGACCATTCATGTTGTGTGGGACAGGGCAATAGCAGCATTGAAGAGTGGAAGTTCCACTGTTCATCTTTGTTATGCTGGAAGAGTTGAAGTGGGGCAACCAATTTCCTTTTCTATTCAATTTGCCAATGCGTTTCAAACGCAATTGTGTAGATGACTATGGACGTGTGAGTTTCTGAGATAATTCTAGCATAGTTAACAGAGGATCTGCTTCAAATTGAGCTTTTATACGTCGCCATCAAAATTTGTAGGTTGTTCTGATTTGAGAGTATCATTCAAATTGCCATTGCCCGATGTAGATCTTTTAATCCCGAAATTGACTTCGGTGAACTGTAAGCGCTTGACAATTAGGCTTTGGTACTAGTCTTCCAGGTGTTCAAGTCCTGATGAAAGAAAGGTAACGTGCAGATTGTATCTACCGAGTTATCTGAGTACTTTAGAAGTGAAAATTTTTAACGATAGTGTAATTTATTCCCCATAAGTAATATTGAACAGAGCATTTTTTTGTGTCTAGACACAGCCAAATGCAAGCATGGTAGTGAAATGCTAGATGAAACTTCGCATTTTCGAGCTACTTAGAGAATAATTAAGAAAATAATGGCGTACATTTATTATTTATTCAAGCTTAAAGCAACTCATTAATTACACCTCAACTCCATAATTATTGATAATTTGTCGCATATGGGAGCTTTAATCATCGGAAGACGAGGGTATTTAATAAACAACTTTTAAATGTTGAAATGAAACTAATTTTAACATATTTGAGCACAGTGAAATTTACGGAACTTTCACTATCTCTAGTGCATGCTTGCTTTCTGCCAACTTGAATACAATTCCTTTGCAAAATCGCAGGCGATAAAAGCAAATTTAAAACAATCATTGGAGAAATTGTGCCGCCACAATTAAGTTTGCATATTAAAATTTAATTTTGCAGCCAAAAAACGCAAGCATTCAAAATCGTACCCCTCCACCCTCCTCCTAATCCTCAAATTTATTTTAATGCATTTTAATGAGTTGGTCATCACATATTGTAACCAACCCAGTAATATAAAAGGTGATACTTGCAAAAGAATGACAAATTGGCGACACAGCAATCTCCATCCCCACTTTTAAAATAATTTGCATTTAAAGATTGTGCGTGTGTTATGTAAATTATTGAGGAGGGTACGGCAAAGACACTGCGTTCTCTCAACCTCTCTCTTCAATCGATCCTGGCCAAGCAAAGCATTTACATAGGGTGCGGTGAGCATATTTGAATTGTAATGTGTTGTTTAAAATTTTGTTTGAATTCATTATTCAACTTACATGCCTATGAATTTTAATTATCAACTAAATTTGTGCTTGACGCAAGCAACCAATCGCCTGCTGGTTTGAGTGTTCAACTCGTAAATTAAATTAAAATATATGCTATTTGTTGAAAATTTACAACTTATGACTTTCTTATGCTCGTAAGAGAGTCTTACTCATAGTTTATCCCCCCATTAAACTTGTCAGTTTGGTGGCGGGTTAATAAGGACTTTTGACATTTAAATTGAATAAAATCATTAATATTATTATTATTATTATTTCAAAAGGCAGGCTTTAGGATATTTATCAATAGCCCCTTAGTTGACTTCGGCTTTCACAAGGGGGGGGGGGGGGGAAGAACATGTATTTGGGGTTTAGGACAGTTGACTTCTTGCTTCTCAGTATCTCTGGCTTTCTTTCGTTGACTGTAAGGCTGAACACCGGCTCAGATAGATCTTCTCCATTTCCTCTTTTAGGACATATAGGGAGGGGCGGAGTTGCATGTTGGCTGAGCGTATACTCCTATTCTGTAAAGGTGCTTAGCCAGGCAATCATACCCGGTACCGTAGTCTAAACTCAGCAATGGCTCTGATTCTTGGCCAGTCAGTTTTGTCGGAGAGTGCCACTATCCACTGTTTCTCCTTTAGGTTGAATTATTCAACTTCGTTTAGCCTTAGCAACTGCTTAACAGCAGTCGTGTACTTGAATTGAGACGATATAGATATGATACAAAAGAACAAAATTTAAAGTATATTTATATCAAATGTCAGGTGTTTTGATAGTTATCATTAGCCCTTAAGTTGACTTCAGTCATCACAGATGGGAAGGAACATCAAAGCGAAAAAGGTCGAGATGGGGGGGGGNGGGGGGGGGACAGAAGAGTGTTTCAAAGATGTAAAAGAGACAGACACAGAGTTGGAAAAAAGGTGAGGTGAGTACGATTGAAGAAGTCGACTATGACATACAGTGGGATGATGGTAGTTTGGAGTCAGAAGTCAACTGCCGGTTAATAGACTTTTTTGCCGTATGAGTATACGTTGCCTAATGTGCACTACGTGAAGGTAAGTCCATTGCACACCCCACAAAATTTGAAGTCGATATCACTTTAAACACGCAATCGAGGATACACAGGATTAAGTTGATTTTGCAAGAAAATGGGAATAACAGTGATATCTAGTTAATTTTAATTTCATTTTTTGGCCTCCCTCTAAGAAATTGGGAGGCGACTATGATTGGGAGTGTTGGAGTGGCATCTGTGTCTACTTAAGACAGATTTTGGGCATATGACTGAAATTAGGGCAATATAGAGCCTTTATAGGAAGATGCGTAAGCTAAATGAAATATTATAAGAGATGAAAGAGGCTGCCTTAATCTTCTTCATCAACAATAAAAGTGAAATATTACATTTTATCAGGACACAATTTGGGAAAGATTTTACAAAGCCACAAAACATTTCTCCTTCCCAATTAAACTCAATTTAGTAAACTTGAGAAGCAATGAGCAGGAGAAGAATACATCTCAAATTTTGAAGGGAATATCCATCATTCTTGACAGATGTATTGTGGGCATATGTCTCCATTAACTCTCATTAAATTTCATCAATTTATCATGAGGCTATGAATTATCATTTGCTTACATCCGCTAAGTTGTCTTCCCATCTCTGCCACGCACACACACACAACCACCCACACAAGCTCATCAATCTTCATCTCCCGAAACGGAAAATAAATAATAATATTAGGTGGGCGCGATTGGGTGGGATCTCAGCCTAGAAGCATTTAAAAGAGCAATGACTACGGAAAAATTCATTTCTTTCTATTTTTCATAGCCCTCAAGAAGTTTTATTATTTATTTATATCAAATGGCAGGCGTTCTGATAGTTATCATTGCCCTTTAGTTGACTTCAGGCTTCACAGAGGGGAAGGAACATCAAAATGGGAAAAAATTCGAGAGTAGGTAGGAAAAAGGTGAGGTGAGTACTGTGTAAGTAGTCGAATATGGCATACAGTGGGATCATGGCAGTTTGAATTCAGAAGTCAACTGCCCATTGATAGACTTGTTTGCCGTTTGAATATACGTTGCCCAGGGTGCACCACGTGGAGGTAAGTCTATCGCACACCCCGCCCTCAAGAAGTTATTCAATCTCCTAAACCCAGTCACTTCGGATGCATGTAATTTTTTGACTTCAGAGGAATTTACTTGCTGAGTCGAAAATGACCCCCTCCCCTCCCCAAATAATCATAATTTGATACAATTTCCAGCTGATTTTTCCCTCAAGATCACGGTTCTAGCTTAGGAAAGTGCAAAAATGACCATTTGCAAACAATGTAGGAATTGGGGTTTTAGAAATCGAGATAGTCAAATTGCATTTCACGGGTTCGATTTATGAAAGAATTGATCAGAACAAAACAACCATGCCTAAGTCATAGGTTTTTTTATATATGCTATTGATCAAGTGAACTACGAAATGTTACCTGGAGATCAGCATGTCTGTTCGCGAAGTTTGGTGCTCCGAGTTAAATGGTGATTAAAGTTTCCGATCAGATATGCTCCAATGGGCTGCTTCTCTTCTACGAAATGCTCTCATTTATGAGGTTGGCAATTCGAATGCAAACAAATAAGTAGACTTAATGACGATTTTACAGTTTACCACATCTTCCTGCTCCTATTTATAAAATCGTGATGATATTTTTTGAACAAAGTCATTTGCCTCCAGTGCGGTTGGCTAATTCTCCTCACTAAATGGGTTCCACTTTTGTTTAGGAACAAATTTTCCCGTTGGTCAGTTTCAAGGAGTGTCAAACTGCCCATCCTATTGAATGAAATGACTTCTCGACCATTTCAATCAAGTCAATATGTTATCATTATACTAGCTTTACGCGTCAATTGGAAAATAACAACAAATATTCTTTTCTTCATTTAATTGTGCTAATTCCATTGTAAACTTATCATGCTCAGATGAAGAATTAATGGGTTATGCTTCATTGGATTCCAAACATTGCTGAGAGCACTTAAGGAAAGTTGGAAACATGTCTGAATGTTTGACGAGGAAATAATGATTTATGAACTTTTAAGCTGTTAATTAAATCGAATATGAACTTCACTATGAGCTAAAATGTGTTAAGTGCCGTGATGATTTGAGGAAAGCAGATGAAGTGCACTTTAAATATCATCTATTATCGTCATCGGGTTTAATAAAATTTTTGATGGGATACTCACATTAATAGGTGAATATCTTTAAGTATCAAATATTTGCCTAATACAGTACTGTTTTCTCACTCACGTATCCTGGTCATTATGACCCAACTATTCAAGGCGTGAGCTAGCCTAAGCTTCTTAAGGTCAAACCCCAAAATCTAATATAAGAAATGAACGCAGTGAGCTTTACCTATTGTGAGTATTTGAAAAATCAGTGTTTAGTATCATGAATTCTTCATTGACTTCTGACCACTCCCACTAGTATTATGCTGTGTTAAACAGCTTTATGTATTACTGAGTTCCAGTGCGTTTAAATTAAATTAACAAAATCGTCGTCTCGATTTGATCGATGCTAATGCAAAAATTGAAGTCAAAAAGAATTTAACACTCGAAAACACTTCCTTGTTTTTGGTTTTATTTTTTCCAATTTGTGTTTTAAAAGGTCAAAACCAGACAAACATATTAAGTATTTGAACAGATAGTTGCTTAATATAACAAATTATATTTTGCTTTCCACTCTGAGAGTATTTCATTTGTAGTAATAAGCAGGTGAGCGGAATGTATTTACAAAATACAAGCTATCCAATCATGATATCATATACTGACGCATATAATATTTATTGGACAAGCGCCAGCATATTTATCGCCTGCATATCATATCCACCCCCTACCATTAACCAATCAAAATAAAGAATGTGAAAACTCCGTGTTAAGCATATTATCAATACTAAAGAGCATCAAAATTCATTCATTCCAATCAAAATCTTTAATTTGTCAATGCTTCCCAGACTTTGCGAGTTAATTAAATTCTCACAGCGAATAATTTCATCCACAATAGTGAGAGAGAGATAAATTAAAATTATGCGTTCCCAGATAAGCTCAAAATTAAATAAGATTCATCCCAAATACCTATTAACTACCTCTCAAAGCATTATAAACTCGAGAGCAAAGTTTTTCAAAGTGTTCTCATCGAATGTATGGGAGCTATGAAGTTTCTGATTGGCTGCTGAGCCAGGTCACTTCCCCTTTACTTCGGTTTGTTTGAGATAGCTAGTCATTAAGCCAGTCTCCCTTACAATCCTTAGTGCTTACTCGCAACATGCTATGCATATGAGAAAAGCTTATTTGCTCACCCCCTATTGGTTGGGGTGGGGGCATTACAAGTATCTGATTGGTCAGCATTAGTGGGAATTTGATTTTCAAATGAAAAGAGCTTGAGGGTAATTGGATTCACTTTTTACTGCATATCCCTGTGGAATTAAATTGAATGTCGTTATCACGCTGTAGGAATCGAAAATAAAGGGGTGGGAAGAATAGATAAGTGAGCTAAAATTTGAGAAATGAAATTTGTGAATAAACAGAGTTAAATCTCAAAAAGTAAACAAGTGGAAATTTAATTTCTTAAAGTTCATAATTATATTGGCAAGACGAACCTTTAAATTTCTCAGGTTTAAGTAAGTGTTGTCAATAGGCAATACTTTTAGCGATAACTTATTTAGAACCATCTTTATTGGAATATGACAAGTTATTTTCATCTTAAAAGTGGTAATTTTTATTGAGGTCAAGATTTTAATAACCGCCAGGCCCAGTTAGGAGACTGGGCTACAATACTCATTTAAACTGGGGAAACTAGATTTCTGTAGACTCTCATTGGTCTAACTCAAGTGTATTGTTTGTCCAATGCATCAGAAGTTCTCAAAATACTTCATGTATTTATAAGGGGTGTGCGATAGGCTTACCTGTAAGTAGTGTACATTGGACAACGTATGCTCATACGCAAAAAGTCTATAAACCGGCAGTTGACTTCTGAATTCAAACTACCATGACTCCACAGTAAGCCATATTCAACCATTTCCACAGTACTCATCTTAACTTTTCTCTACCTTTGTGTCAGTTTGACTCTTTCATATCTTTGAATCATTATTCTGCCCCCTCTTGACTTTTGTCACTTTGATGCTCCTCCTCCTCTCTGAAGCCCGATGTCAGCTAAAGGATTAATGATAGCTATCAAAATGTCTTCCATTTGAAATAAATAAATCTATTATTTATAATTATTTGAAAATCGGACTATTGAGGATGAAAAGTTTAGTTTCCTCAGTTACCTTCTCGCTAGAGGTTCTAACTAAGGCCCACAGTTCTGCAGGGCACAAAGAAAGAATTTCTTACCCTACTATACGTTGCGTCTTAATTCTGCCCCGCTTCAACTTCTAACTGATGACATTATTATCGGCCGTTAATCAATAAACGGATGAGGAAAAAAATCTGCCAAATTCACATATCCTCCTCTTTATCACCGTCATTCACTCAGTGCAAGCTTCCTCCTGTTGCCTTCAATTGTGTTCTTTTTCATGCTCTTTCCGCTTTAATTTGGTTCGCTTCAGTTAATAATTAACCCCGGGGTACGCGATTGACTAACCTCCTTGTGGTGTACCCTGGACAATGCATACGCATACGACAAAAGTCTATAAATCGGGAGTTGATTTCTGATTTCGAGCTACCATGACCGGACTGCATATAATCCACCTTTGTGTTTGTCGGAACATTTACATCTGTGAATAACTCTTCTGTGCCCACGAAAAGAAGAATACATCCGTAGACAGTTGCTAATAATAAAAGTGTTGTCTCGATAATGATGGCTAAGTTTAGAGGTCCCGGTTTAGTCGGTATCGTCAAATGTAACTGCTTACATGCGGTTCGTCCACCGGGGACTAGTCAACCAGTTCAAGAAACTCCGCTTAGAAGTCTACAGAAATCAATTAGACGTCTATTCTACCAACCAAATATTAAACAAACGCCACGCCAGAACGTATTCGAGAGTACAAAATATGGTTGGCGCAAATACTGCAACCCAAAGTTCCCAAAGCAATTGGGATATACAGAATTGTTTATCAAAGCTCAGGGCGAACACTCAAACACTTGTGGTGAACTATTTAATGATCGGTATTATGTTACCTTTAATAGCAAATATGATATAAGTTTACCTTACTGTGCTGATACATATATTTTAAATAAAAGTCATTTCATATTCAATATGTGATATTAATATGCATAAGAGAACTTTGATTCCTTTTAAATTGAGAGATAACATGTTGCCAAGTTACATAACAACTAGCAGGTGAGATTTCAAGTTCGTCGACTGATCGATGGGCGGGGCGGGGAGGGGGGGAGGTTAGAATTTTGGCTCAAAAGGCACAAGTCAAGGCGTTAACTGCAGTGTGATGATTTATGACATACACTGAGCATTAATCAATGTCACGTTGTTGTATGCATTGTGAGCTTATTTAGACAATTATAAATTAACTCCCATCTACAAATCATCTTCCTTAGAATAGGCGAGATAATGGAAATACGGAGCTTGAAAAGGCTATTTTGTAAAATGAATCCGAAAAACCCAATTTCTTCTTTCAAAATACTTTTAAATTTCTCATTTTAATGCTAAATACGAAATGAAAAATAAGAGAAAGTAATGGGCACAACTTTATTCCCTTAGCTTCACGATAGGGGCTCCACATCTATACCCCATCAAATATTTCGCTCGTCATCAATTCAAATTCCCCTCCCCCTTTGAACAAAGAGTATGATAATGCTGAGAAAAGTAATCTCTCAGACCGCATTTACCACTCAAACTAGCCAACAAACTATAGGACTCAATAACAGAATGAATTAACCGAAAAACTTAAAGTGACTCAATAGTCAATATTCCAGTAATCATGCTATTCATGAAGTGAAATGGGATAATTTCATAGCACTTTGAACGTGAACTGGGATGCAAGCAGAGTCAAGTAAAAGACATATTGAAGTTCACAAGAGAAATCGAATGGGCAAATTCCCTAAAGTGGAGTCATCCAATGAGTTCAATACAATTGGTGAAACAGAATGGAAAGGTGCCTGAGAAGGCCGCCGGAAGTTTGTTGATCGTGATTAGGACCTCGAGATGCGATTCTAATCACCTCTAGCTAGATCTAATATGACTTTAATTTAAATATTTCCTAGTGCTTTGAGCATTTTGCCAACTAGATATCCGCATTTGTTAGTCATAATATTTATTTATTTGCATCAAGTGGCAGGCGATTTGATAGTTAGCATTAGCCCTTTAATTTACTTCAGGCTTCACAGAGGGGTAGGAGCATCAAAGTGAAAAACAATTCGAGAGGGAGGGGGAACAGAAGAGTATTTCAAAGATGTAAAGGAGACAGACACAAAGGTAGAAAAAATGTGAGGCGAGTACTGTGGAAGGAGTCGAATATGACATACAGTGGGTTGTTTAAAGTGAGAAGTCAACTGACGATTAATAAACTTTTTTGCCGGATGCGCATACGTTGCCCAGAGTGTACCACATGGAGGCAAGTCTATCGCATACTCCATAGTTATCATATAAAATTAACTTAAAATGCATGCATTATGATTAGTAACTTAAAAGTTGAATCTTTCTCTGCCTTCCATTGAAACCGTTCCAAATTTTCTCAAAACCATTCAATATGGCGACACATATCATCTTCAATTTTAATTTTATCCCGATTAATTGCTAGCTCCCCCAATCCCAAAATCAATGAATATGAGCTCTTAAGCCTCAACGGGTTTTCAGTTACTACTCCAAAAGGGGGACCTATTGTCCATAGAATTGAAATTTTAAACGAGATAACAGTGTGTAAACCAGAATACCTCATTTCCAATAGCATCGATTTTGTGAATGTGACCTGAAATAGTTCAATAATCAAGAAAGGCAATTCCTAAACTTAATTATATCGAATTTAAATTAAAATGAAGTTTTTAGGTTCGAGTTAAATTTCCAGGTGTTTAAAATAGCCATGTTTCTCTTTCAATTACTAGCCTTACCTATGCTTAGTACTCGAACCCTCCCCGCGAATTTAATAACAAGCTTGTGAGTGTTTAGATGAAAGCCTACTTCAACTTCCATAAATTGAATTCAGGACAGTTTGAGTGTGGGGTGGAAGGCATTAATTGATATTTATAAAACTGCTCTGAGAAAATTCCCCAAAAGTTGGTTAGCGAAACAGACCCCTATCATCTTGAACTAATGGCGGGCTTAGGTGCTTATTGCTTGTTTGAAGAGCTTATATTTAAAAACAAGCAATTTAAAGTGAAGCAAACAGAAGAGATTATTAATATTCAATTAGATAAAGTTTATTTAAGGGTTTCTGAAAATATGGATGGATGTGAAAGATGAAATAAACGCATAATTTCGGGATCTTGCATTAGCATTCGGGTAATTTGATGTAAAAAGTCGCAGAGGTGGGAGAATTATGCGAAGACTGGTTAAGTGGAGTTAGTCGCAGAATATTTCAGTTTTTAATCTCATTTCCGCTCAGTTTAAAGGTGCACTTTGGTTGGAAATGACTTGTTTTTGATCTCCACATTTAGAAGGTCATTTTGATACGTTGAGTCTTTAATTTGCCGTAAAGCACGTCCACAACTCAGAGGATTCTCTTGTTGAAGGAATTCGCACTTTTTGGAAAATAAGTAGACGTCTTCAACGAGTGGGTCTATTGACCTTCTACTATTTCCCAGAACGTCAATAGCTATCGTTGATATTTCAACCCCTTTCTTTCTCTAAATTCTCATGTTGAAGTAAACTTTTAGTAATTATTTCAAATATTACCCATTAGCCAAAATGTGAGAATCTGAAATCTTTGATTATAAGAGCACTCGAAATAAAAGCCTACCCCCCCTCCCACCTCTCCCCCTCCCCTTTCAAAACAAACCCTCTATTAGTCAAACTTTTGACGGGGCAGTGTTCGTAAAGCCTTGGTTGCTAAGGCGGTGAGGAAAAGGTGGGTTTAAACCACTTCTTAGCTAGATTTGGATTTATCCCAATGAATCGTCTATTTTCTGTCAGAAACCAACAAAGTGACGTTCGTAATTAGAGGAGACGAGAGAAACACCTTCGCTTATCACCAGGGTGGGTGAATGGTATTATTCTCGAGGTTTTTTTAATTGTTTATCAGAATAGCGCTAATTCAGACGAAATTTAATTAATTTGTTAAGGAATAAACAAGATATCCCTTTTTCATAGATTCTGTCTAAATGAACGTTGAATCTCTTAAGGATCATTGTGAATTAACCTAATATTGAAAATAAGGTTTTCCTCAACGTCAATAAGAGGGACGATACAATTGAATGTTGATTCGGGGGGGGAGGCGTTTCCCATAAAAAAGCTTTTTTTCAACTCATGAACTTGGTAAAGTGGCAAGTCTGTAGACCCACATTTCTGAACCATCATCAATGAACATTATTAGCCACACAGTCAATGGGTTTTGTATATCTCGAATGCAAGCCAATTTATGAAAGTTGAACACCCCACCATTACAAAGTAAGCTTTACCCATGAGACAATAGGTATCTGTTTCTATAATTCAAACAAATTAGAATTCTTGACCTCCTATTTCCAAATTATTGGGCTCATTTTCTGTTAGCCTCATTCAGACGACGTTGAATTTCCCACTGCCATTGATAATAGTAATCCCACGATCACACAGAAGTGGAGTTACCTTTCCAACCCATCTATCTCATTCAGACCGAGAATTTCATCACTCGTATTATCGCACAAAATTACTTTCTTTAAGTCTCTCAACACCTGAAGATATTCATTTCCTCGATGTTTCTATTTCCTTTTCAATAAGGGAAGCTTTAATTACGGTAGGTAAGTTTATTTATTTCAAATGGCAGGCATTTTGATAGTTATCATTAGCCCTTTATTTGACTTCGGGCTTCACAGAAGGGAGAAACATTAAAGTGAGAAAAATTCGACAAAGGAAAAGAAGAGCAATTCACCGATGTGAAAGAGGCAGACAGACACAAAAGCAGAGAAAAGGTAAGGTGAGCACTGGGGAAGTGGTCGAATGTGACATGCAGTCGGGTCATGGTAGTTGGAAGTCAGAAGTCAACTGGCTGTTTATAGACTTTTTTGCCGCATGAGTATACCTTGCCCAGGGTGCACCACGTGGAGGTAAGTCTATCGCACACCCCTCATCATAGATCTTGTAAACTCTAACTGACACACTGGTGTCGGATAGTCAAAGCTGAAAATTTGGGAGTTTAGGGATTAAAAATTTCCCTTTATTAATGAAATTATTGTCATGACCAGTCTAACCTGAGTGTCATCATGCACTCGTCAATTTCTCTTAGTCAGTTTAACCGAACTTACTACTCGCTTTTCATCCAGATTATTAATATTCGTCTCTTTCTATCAGAAATTTTGGATATGATAGGACTGGATTCAGCTATCTTTAGGGTCACTTATTTCAGTTCGAATTTTTGGAGATTTTTCATACTTTACCCTTTTTAATATATGATTATGTCATTATCCTGTTTTCTAAGTACCACAAGTTTTGATGATTAACGTTTCTGTTGCTTTCTTTTCTCATGCCTTACGTAACGTTTCTGTCGAACATTTATTTATATCAGCGGTTTCTGTGTCGCTGGTGGAGTTATGTCTGGCGCAACTTGTGTTCGTCTACGTCCTTCCGGTGGCAGACATTTCGAGAATCTCTTGATAATTAGATCAATGATTACTTAATATCTGTTCATTGACATTTTGAATGGCATTGTTTTAAAGCATTGACAATTTGTAAGTCTAGAGGTAGGACCGACCTTTCGTGCTTAAAGTATACCGTTCTTCGAACACTGAATATTATACCAAATGGCAGGCATCTTGATAGTTATCATTGGCCCTTTAATTGACTTCAGGCTTCACAGAGGGGAAGGAACATCAAAGTGAAAAAAAATCGAGAGGTGGGGGGGGGGGGACAGAAGAATGTTTCAAAGATGTAAAAGAGACAGACATAAAGGTAGAAAAAAGGTGAGGTGAGTACTGTGAAATTAGTCGAAAATGACATACAGTGGGATGATGGTAGTTTGAAGTGAGAAGTCAACTACCGGTTAATAGACTTTTTTATCGTATGAGTATACTTTGCCCAGGGTGCACCACGTGGAGGTTAGTCTGTCGCACACTCCTCGAACACTGAATATTGTGAACTAGAATTGACTGCGATCTAGAGAACGCATAAGGAAAACAGAATCTAGAAGCCGGAAATGCGAAGTTAGTAAATATTATACAAATCGAGTACATATACCAAAGCAAGTGCTACCCGTGGGGAACTTGATATTTTCGCTGTATCTTTTTAATCGCCTTGTCTTAAAGTTGTAATTTTTTGCAATACAAGTAAAAAGATCAAAACATGGTTTTAAATGATTTTATGATCAGACCCCTTTCTCCACCATTCCATAGGCTATCCGTTTCTTCGGCATAATCTAATCTCATTTTCATGTTTTATTGATTTCGGGTTCTTATAAAAATAATATTTAGTTCTTTCTGTTCCCATCATTTTCTCAGAGTTTTGAATCTATCTGATCCTAGGGATTCATCCACTTGTCCGATTTTGTATCATTGAAAATTTTCCTCGTATCGAACTACCCTATATTTAATGAATGCAGTCTAATATACATACGGAAATACTACCGAATACGTTAACTTTAGTAAACTATTCTATTGGAGGTATTAATTATACTTCATCTGTTTCAACAAGGCCTCTTGTTACAAAAATGCTTTATTACCACCTCAAAATAGCAAGAAAAAGGTGTTTTCTGCAATTCCAGGTAAAAGTTACTCGCCACGAATCCAATCGTTTTTGTTTCTGTATTTTTATCCTTACCTACCGAAGATATCAATTCATTTATTCAGAATCATGGACTAATTTTAGAGTGTTTATTTGCCTCTATTTCTTACCATGCATTGAATTAACGGAAAACGGAAAGCCACTTGCGAAAGAGGGTTAAAAGAGGGTTCTGAGTTGGAGAACTGTTGATTATCTTACTGAAACTGGATTAATCTGATTTTCAGTCATACCCGGATTAAGTTGATTCCATTTTAGGTCCTAAATTTTACAAGTCGAGCTTATGTAGTTAATTCCATCGTAATTTTAACCATAACGGGCTTCTATCTTTGCAATAGTCTCATTTTGAATTATTTCCGAACTCATTCCGGAAGACGCCTGAGGTCAGTTTATATCAGCTGAACATTGAATTACTCCTAAGGAAACTTTAAGTGATTGTAATCTTGTCCCAAAGTCGCCTTTTACGGTAATTTTTGTAATGATTACTGCATGTGGAGGATCTTAAAGTAATTATCTTTCTTTGCTCTTTTAGCCCTCTCATTCGATGACTATGAATACTCGGAGACATATGATGACCAACAATACCCTCTACATAATTTTAGCCCCCGCTCATCACATCGATGTCTTCTGTTGAAATCCTCATCCTTCCAAAATGGCGCCGTCAACTAATGTTACTTTCTTAAATTGTAAAAGTACATCCTACTGACTGTTTATAAGTAGATACACTTGCTTTTAGATACTATTGTTCACACGATTTCGACTTCGCAGCACTACAGACCCACCTGGAAGGTTGCTTCCTTCATGTTGGTTTCTGTATTGTTTTTCGATGTGGGTAACCTAGTAATCTATAAGCGATTTGTTTTGAGCTTTTGAATTGTTTTACTCCTTTCCCTCCATACCTCGTTTCCTCATGCTTCTCCATCTCTCATTTTGAGCTTTATTTTTTATTTGTATATTTCTTCATCTATTACTATGCCCAGTTGTAATGATTAGTTAGTATATTGAATACTCTGAATGATTTGTGTTTTCGTTATTTTGCATATGTTTATGGAAGGAAACCATTCTCTTGAGTTTATACTGGTGGTAATGTCGTTTGACTGTACTAATACTCACTAGTCAGGTAGCCAGTAAGTGAGTACTTTTTTAATAAGAAGAGGAATTATTCGTTTTTTTTGTTACAACCAACCTACCTTGTTTCTCCTGATTCGCATGAACCAAAAAGGTCACTAAATATTGAACGATATCCAGAAGCTCCAAGAATAGTGAAAGTGTTCAGTTTCATGACACGGATGAGCGACGAGTTAATAACTGTTTTACGAGTTTTCTCACCGACTCTCTGTATAGCTGTAATATAAACTATTAAAGGAATAAGTTAGTGCTATGTGCATCCACCTTGCGTGATTATTCTCTTGTCTAGATTTACAACACATGTATTTATTAATTTATTTCAAATGGCAGGCGTTTTGATAGCTATCATTAGCCCTTTACCTGACTTCGGGCTTCACAGGGGGAAGGAACATCAAGGTAACAGAAAGTCGAGGGATGGGGAACAGAAGAGTGGTTTACAGATGTAAAAGAGACAGACACAAAGTTAGAAAAAAGGTGAGGTGAGTACTGTGAAAGGTGCAAATATGACATACCGTGGGGTCATGGTAGTTGAAAGTCAGAAGTCAACTGCCAGTTAATAGACTTTTTTGCCGTATGAATATACGTTGCCCAGGGTGCACCACGTGGAGGTAAGTCTATCGCACACCCCTAAAAATGTCGGAATGCAGGGCAGGCGAAGTAGGGNCTGCCATTGATAATAGTAATCCCACGATCACACAGAAGTGGAGTTACCTTTCCAACCCATCTATCTCATTCAGACCGAGAATTTCATCACTCGTATTATCGCACAAAATTACTTTCTTTAAGTCTCTCAACACCTGAAGATATTCATTTCCTCGATGTTTCTATTTCCTTTTCAATAAGGGAAGCTTTAATTACGGTAGGTAAGTTTATTTATTTCAAATGGCAGGCATTTTGATAGTTATCATTAGCCCTTTATTTGACTTCGGGCTTCACAGAAGGGAGAAACATTAAAGTGAGAAAAATTCGACAAAGGAAAAGAAGAGCAATTCACCGATGTGAAAGAGGCAGACAGACACAAAAGCAGAGAAAAGGTAAGGTGAGCACTGGGGAAGTGGTCGAATGTGACATGCAGTCGGGTCATGGTAGTTGGAAGTCAGAAGTCAACTGGCTGTTTATAGACTTTTTTGCCGTATGAGTATACGTTGCCCAGGGTGCACCACGTGGAGGTAAGTCTATCGCACACCCCACGGTAGGTAAGTGGATAGTCGAATTTGCATTACGAAATTATTATCATTCATAACCTCACGTACCATGGGTGGTTTCTCTAATTTTCTGTTTCAAATGCGCTTCCAACATTAACGCCGATTTCATAAGGAGAGCTGTTTTCTACCACGGTTAAAGTTAGCCCACGCTAAAAGAGACCTAGCATTTAAAGACGAATCACATCAAATCTTCCTAAGATTCCTGCCCAATTCTATCACATTTACTCATGGCTTTAATTTTATAACATTTTGCCAATTCCATGACACCTAACAAAAAGCCCTATAGCCTTCTTGGAAAAAAAGAGTCTTCGATACCGCGAAGCAAACAATTATTTGACTAATTGGAAAATACATGTGTGTATGTGTGCCAAAGGGGCCAAGTGAAGAAGTCGCACATCTCAGTTTTTTTCTTTATCTAGGGGAACAAGAAGGGAAGGAAGTGTGGGAGGAAGAGAGTAATTTTGAAATGCATATCTAGTTAACCACACGGCTTAATCTGGTTAAAAGCCTGAGGTGAGGAAAAGTTGAGGTTAATTAATTAAATAACATCCCGTGGAGTGGGAGATGTTTAGGGAGGGAGAGGGGGGGGGAGGTTAATGTGTGAATAACTGGCCACCTGAGTGTACTCTCTCTCTCAAAAATCTGGCAAGATTATATGCTTTTGTCATCTCTGCCCTTCATTCCACCCCACCCCACCCCACCCTCCCCCACCCTCACTCCCTCCTCCCTTTCGACACTGAAGCTTGGTGGTAATTATATTAAATTACTTACACTACTGTGGTTTGGTGCGTTAGACGTAAGCCTCATGAGTGATTGATGACTGTATTCGGGAGTTAAATTTGAATTCTGAGTCATTGTTTATCACAACTTTAAGTTAAACACATATTTGGCGTGAATATGAAGAAAATTAAAGATCTTCATTTCAAAATAGTTTTGACTTTCGCTCCAAAAATAGTAAGCAAATATGTAAGTAGAAAAATTCACTTATTTTATATANTCTTGTCTAGATTTACAACACATGTATTTATTAATTTATTTCAAATGGCAGGCGTTTTGATAGCTATCATTAGCCCTTTACCTGACTTCGGGCTTCACAGGGGGAAGGAACATCAAGGTAACAGAAAGTCGAGGGATGGGGAACAGAAGAGTGGTTTACAGATGTAAAAGAGACAGACACAAAGTTAGAAAAAAGGTGAGGTGAGTACTGTGAAAGGTGCAAATATGACATACCGTGGGGTCATGGTAGTTGAAAGTCAGAAGTCAACTGCCAGTTAATAGACTTTTTTGCCGTATGAATATACGTTGCCCAGGGTGCACCACGTGGAGGTAAGTCTATCGCACACCCCTAAAAATGTCGGAATGCAGGGCAGGCGAAGTAGGGATATTTTTGTTTTGTCGGAACGAAGTACCCCAGACCCTAAGCCGACGCAACATGTAACAATGGCGGTTGGACTACTTCATGGTAATTCCTACTGTGCTATGGCCATCAAGGTGCCTAGTTAATGTTTGCGTAGAAAGCACGATTTGGAAATAGGGACTTATAGTTATTAGTGCTACATGATGGAGGTAGAAGATATTTTTTCCCAAAAATGGATATCTCAGAGACTCGGTTGCATTTTTCACTTCTGCGCACAATAGCTTCAGGTCATTTTATTTGAAGACGAAAAGACCGCTTTTAATGAACGGATGTTTGATCAATCGCGTATCGTCACGATGGGAAATTTCACGATCCAGTTCCAAAATGTCTGATGTCAACAATACTATAAAATTCAAAACTGTTAAGATTTTTGAGCAATAATAATTTACTTCATTTTGATACAAAGTCGTGTTTACTTATTTGTGAACATCTGGACTGATTTCAATTAAAGAACACTAGTAGAGGGGGAGGTGTACTCACCCCTTTCCGGTAGCTCGTCATATCCTATCTTCATTTCCTCCCTCGCCCTCGATCTCCAATCACTACCCACTCCCGTTAGCTATTACTCTTAGCTTCCACTAATTGGTGGCCCTGAAAGAACTGACGACTTCCTGGTTTCCAATGGCAGACGCCTTCATTACCAACATATCCACTAAAGAGTCTATACCAATTGGTTGCATCTCACTCGAACCATAGTTTCAGTCTTAGACAAATAGTCAAACTATTAGCTGTCCTCTATTTTCAGTTACTCATTGTCCTTACACTTCCATCTTCAACGGCTTAAAGAGGCAGGGTTGCATCACTTCCATCTTCATTTCAGTAGAGTTTTATTCTTTGAAAGTTTATGCTTGGAACTTTAAAAAGCCAAAATGGATTAACCTGAAAGTAACAAAACTCAGTCAGCTTACTCTTTTCAGGCAAAGCACTTAGAAAGCACAGTGTCATATTACGAAGTAGCCACGATAAATGTAAATAGAAAGGATTGTAACAGAATTGTGTCGAATATAAAGCTAGCTGAAGGGGTCGAGGAGCTTGTTGGAGGACATGGCTTGGAGGTTAGTGTTGATAAGTTTAATATCAGATGTCATTACTCACAAGTGTTGGGCTGGCGAAGAGAGTAGAATAGCTAAAAATATATATCAAAGTCGATGTGAGCGATAGACTCACCTCCACGTGGTGCTCCCTGGGCAACGTATACTCATACGGCAAGAGTCTACTATTTGGCAGTTGACTTCAGACTACCATCACCTTACTGTATGCCATATTCTACCACTTTCACAGTACTCACCTTACCTTTCCTCTGCTTTTGTGTCTGTCTCTTTTACATCTGTAAATCACTCTTCTGTTCCCCACCCCTCGATTTTCTGTTAACCTGATGTTCCTTCCCCCTGTTAAAACTGAAGTCAGCTAAAGGGATGGTGATAACTATCAAAACGTCTGCCATTTGAAATAAATAAATATATATCAAAGTCTGGGAGTGCTCAAGATGAATAAGGAATCAAAAGAGGAATGGTTATGCTTTTGTAACGGCTCGGATCACCTGAAGAGTTTTACACATCCACTGTTGTGCGCATAACAAATAGAAGTCAAATCAAATGCCGAGTGATAAACTTTTTTGGCGTACGAAGATACGTTGTCCAGGGTGCATCACGTGGAGGTAAGTCTATCGCGCAAAGTCTAATGATAAATATGTAGCGGATTAGCTACCTCAATAACCTTGGCTATTCTCAGAAAGCTTTATAGCAGTTTCCTCCAACTCGAAAGTCCCCGGGAATTAGCCAAGCTAAGACAAAGTTATAAAGGGAAAAGGCGTGCAGCACGGAGCAAGTTCAATCAGTTCGAGTATTGCGGATAAAGTGTACACGCAGGAAGCTTAATCATGATCAGGATGGCGGATTAGGTTAAACAAACAGTGGTTAATGATTGGTCACTGTTTGTACGGTCGCACCTCCCAATCCTGGCGTGCAGGCATGCGATGACGTGTTAAGCTATGACGTGTCCCACAAATATCCTAGAGCCTGCCATTTGAAATAAATAAATAAATAAGTGTTGTGCGCATAGCGATAAGAGAAACCGTTTTTTGAAGTTCTGCTATTTTAACATGAACTCAGAAGCTTGATATGAGCTAATATTATTTAATTTATCAACACTTAGAGAATAGATTTTATATACCTTGTAGGACACGTCATCGCATGCCTACACGCCAGGATTGGGAGGTGCGACCGTACAAACAGTGACCAATCATTAACCACTGTTTGTTTAACCTAATCCGCCATCCTGATCATGATTAAGCTTCCTGCGTGTACACTTTATCCGCAATACTCGAACTGAATGAACGTGCTCCGTGCTACAGGTCTCTTTCCTTTATAGCTGGGCTATATTTTAGCTGGTTCTGGTAGTCTAGCTAGATGTTGGAGAATCTCCTAGCTGGTTCTGGTTCTAGCTAGAGGTTGGAGAATCTGCCATAGAGATTTCTGATTCCTAGCTAGATGTTGGAGAATCTGCCATAGAAATTTCTGAGCCGGTAGCTAGATGTTTGAGAATCTGCCATGGAGATTTCTGAGTCGGTCTAGATGTAGGAGAATCTGCCAAAGAGATTTCTGAGTCAGGAGAATCTGCCATAGAGATTTCTAAGTCAGTCAGGCTTTACTTAGGGAATCTGTCATAGAGATTTCTGAGTCAGTCAGGCTTTACTAGCGTAGCAATCCGCTACAACCTCGTTATTTACATGTGTTAGATTATTTTTCATGTCAAATTTTAAAATCAAAAATTCTCACAATATTATCAAATTAGCAAACTGTTTGAGTAAGTTCAGTTAAGCTTAAGTAGGACTTCATCATATAAAAAATTAGCATTTCCTTATAGATAAAATGTCGCATGTAGGTCTTTGATTAATTAAATCAATACAGCCATAATTGATTTAATCATGAATTAGTCATCTGTCGTAGATTCTTCACTCAGCGTTCAGCACCTGTGGCATGAAATCAGTGATGATGTTTGATACATTAGACTTAAGGGGTCAAATTTTGAGACTTCGTGTAGGATTTTAGTTGCACATTTCTGATGTCTGATCTTTTAGAGTGAACATAAAGACCGTAAAAAGGATATTCTTTTGGATAGAATTCGATGGATTAAAGAACAGCAACATTTAGCAGACCGCATTCGAATGACTGAGAAAACCGCTAGCACAAATTGCTTAAGCCCTATCGTTGATGAGAGGATTATTGAACAAAGAAAAGTGAGAACATTTTTTTGCATATCACACTATCAGTCTGTTAATATTTTAAAAAATAACCTATCTCAATCTATGTTTTCTTTTATAAAAATTGAATAATACTGAACTAAGCCTTAATGGGGTAGTACCTGCTCAAATGAAAATTTAATTGTGGAATTTTTTATATAAAATTTTATGAGGAGTGGTGAACAAATATGGTTCTCTTTTAACTTAGAAAAATGTCGGTTATCTGAGAAATGATGTTTGCATATTGTAAAACGCAGTTTCTTTCTAATTAAATATGTAGAGTTTCGAAGTTGGGAGTGATGCTAGCACTCAGTACTTAGAATTTAATTCATTTGGGCATTCATTTTCTTTAATTTTGCCAATAAATTGCCACGAATTTGTGAAACGTCAAATTGTTGAAATTCAAATGAAAGTTCAGTTTTAGCCTTTTAAGCCTTCATCTTGCTCGAACTTAGTAACTTGTCGATATTGTATTTGTAATAACGGAGAGATAACAATCGTAATTTGGACCATTAATACATCTGGAAATCTCCTCCATTCAGTGAATACATATTTGACATCTTAGTAACTCGATGTTAAAATGGTATTTGTAAGCACGGTCATTCTATAAATGGGTTATATATGCAGTATATTATTTAAAGCGCATGGAATTCAACTGTATGCCTATGTGGATCATATATATTATAGACACATTGACAGCATAATTTTTCGTGAAAATAAGCTAATAGATTTGTCGAATAGCCCGCTTTATGATTTTTGGCCAACTGACTGAAGAAAAGCATTTGAATCGATTATTGGTCTAGAAAGAATTGTACCTGTCTCAATCCCTAATTAAGAAACTTTAAAGCCATGTCCAATTTTTTATGCAATTCTTTTCTCAAGACAAAGACACACCTCCCTTCTTGCTCAAAACAGACCCGGATCTATGATTGATTATATATCAACATTTCTCCTTTGCTGCCTTCATTATGAATGATAGTTGTTATTCTCGGGATATGATAGGGTTGTTCTCAACTGTCATTTTCAAGCCGTTTGAAGGCTTATCTTAACAAGTCATTTATTATTTGAATTATTTTTCATTTTCTTTTGATGAGTTTGAAAATTTAAATATAAAAGATTAGCTATTTGTGAATCCATCAGTTGTAAAATAAAATCGTGCTTTGTCGTGACATCAAGTAAAAGAACAGGTGAATTTTTGGAAGCATTTAGTGGTTATAAGAGAAGAAAATAACAGCGCATTTGGAAAATAGTATATTTCAGAATTATTTTCAGGTTCATAGAGCCTTAAATTAGTTTCCATATCGATTAAAATGACTTTTTGCCTTTTTGAAATATAGCTGATCATTCGAAGTCTCTATGAAAACAGACGAATTAATCCTTGCTTTGTTTATGCAAATGAGAGGGGAATAGGATTCTGTCAGAAAAATTTATTTATATCAAATGACAGGCGTTTTGGTAGCTATCATTAGCCATTTAGCTGACTCCGGGCTTGACAGGGGGAAGGAACATCAAAGTAACAGAAAGTCGAGGGGTGGGGACAGAAGAGTGTATCAAAGACGTGAAAGAGAAAGATACAAAGGTCGAGAGTAGGGTAAGGCGAGTACTGTGGAAGTGGTGGAATATGACATATAGTCTGAAGTTAGAAATCAATTGCCGGTTAATAGACCTTTTTGCCGTATAAGTATGCGTTGCCCAGGGTGCACCACGTGGAGGTAAGTCGATCGCACACCCCCTGTCAGTAAAATTGTTTAGTCTTCTTCGTTAATTATCGCCAT
>UZAE01012849.1:0-24232 GCA_900617975.1 Rodentolepis nana | reverse complement strand
GTTTGGGGGGGGGAGAGAGTGGGGGGAGAACCTTAAAATTTCAGAAAGTGATTTATCGTGCATTTACTTCCCTCTTCTTCACCAAGTTTTCTTTTTAGGATTTTGCGAGGGCATCAAGAGCCAGAACTAATCATGGAGGCTCGAGATGATCTAGCAAGCGCATAGATAGAAATGATCGTGTGGTGGTTGAACACACTACTAAGATTCTACAGTTCCAACTGAAGAGAGCGTCAGTCGTAGTGGTTGAGTCAGTAGGAAAAATGTGAATTGGATAAGTAACTTAAATCGCACTCAAGTGGAAAATGACTTAAAATGAAATGAATAGGTAGCAACGCATTGAAATCAAGCTCTTGTGGGAAATGCAAATCGTAGGAATGGAGTTATGAGTAGCATTACGGCAACGGTGATTAAACATTAATTTCTCGGTCATACATTTCCAAGATTAAAGTGCAGTAAGCTTCAGAATCGTAAAAGACTCTATTTTTTTGCACCTTTTCCTATTTAGAAAAAAAATACATTTTTGTTACTCAAAGCTCCATTAGCCACGTATCAACTTAACCACCTAGTAGTGTGTGAGGCCAAGGACATGAGACACACTAGTTTTTAGTGAGATTCACCTGTGCAAATCATGTCCTAAAAATATGAAAGAGAGAGAGAGAGAGTTCCAAACTAAGAGGCTACCCTGGGGGAGGAGGGGGGGTGGGGGTAGGAGAGAGGAAAGCGAGAGGCAGCCCGTTAAAAAGGATGGACTTTAACCCTCACTCACTCACCCCCCCCCCACCCCCCACCCCCCACCCCCCACCCCACACACCTCCATCCCCACTCCTTTATTTCTTGTGCTTTGGTGAATTTGCACATGTGACTAGAATGCGCTTTTACTTCTTCTTTCAACTCTCTGCATCACGTTGTACTCTAATTCGCGAGCGTTAATGACTGAAAATCGGATTATGCAGTCCCCTGAGCGCTGATCTCAATTTATCTCACGCTGAAGTTGACAATCTGATGGGATGAATATAATTGCCCCAATTTAATCGTATTTATGCTTAGTTTTTGGACTTTTTAACAGGTTGAATGAAAGTTTGATGTATTTCATCGGGAAAAGATTTCCCAAAATGGGAGGCTGAACGGAGTCAAAATCAAGTTTTGCAAAACTTCCATTTGAAATCAGCGATTTGTCGATAATCTCACTTGAAATGGCGCATAATTTATGTTGATCAAATGTGTGGTCTTTCTCCTTTGACACTTAGGATCACGGATGAACCTGAGTTCACTAATATTCAGGGCTTATTAACTCGTCAGTTTATTTCCTTAAGGTGGCCATGCCAGTGTAAGATGCTATTGGACTGGCTGAGCGACACTCGCTGAATAATTTTATTCTTTGGCCCAATCCAAATTATGCCACGAATAATATTGTCGTAAAAATCAAAGAATTTCATCTTAAAGCGGAAGCGTACCCCATATATATTAACTGTTTAGATAAAACTCACATCCTTGCCGGAGAAGTCCTGGTTGGCTCCTCCGACGAGTGGGGGGAGGGGGGGGGAAGGGGGTTCAAGGAGCAAAGGAAGTTAAAAAGACTACACTTGGTCTTAGAAAGTGAACTATCTCATATTATATGAAGCAATATCCACCCTCTACAAATCGTTGGGTGAAAATCATCCGATTTTCTTGCCCATATTCTTCAAAGCCTGCTGAGGCTTGTCTCAATCTGGGAAGAGAAATTTTTGAGCCATTGAACTTCAGGGCATGAGAATTAAAGTAATATTTTGCCACTAACAGTATTAGGAGACTGTTTTATATTATCTCTCATATGTATCATTTGCAAAGAGTGCTTAATAGGTAAACTGCTATTTGTCCACTTTTCCATTCAATATGACTATGATCAAAGCGAATTTCTAAATTTCAAAATGTGGAGACCCATTCGTTTATGCTGCTATTTTACAGATATTTTGTTGGATTATTATTAGCTATAATTGCATTTGCCATCGTGTTCTCGATAAGCATTCATCTGATATTCGCATAAATGTGTGCGTGTGTAAGTGAGTGTGAGTGTGAGTGGATATCCCAACGGGATATCCACTCAATTGAGAGAGTAGATCGAATTACCCTCTGCTTAGCTATTAGCAGTAGTTACTGGATTTCAAATGAAAATATCAAATGCTGTAATCTCATAGGAGTTGGAATTTCATCCATTTTACTGAAGGCAAAAAAATTAACCGACGTTTGTTTAGAGTCAAGGTCAACATTGATGGACACCATTTGCAACCACTTATTCGAGGTTTCCTGCTTGAAGCTCATCAAATTCACTCAAAATCAAAATTCTTCATGTTGGGTGCGACAGCTTTATGCAAAGAAGAAGATATTATTCGAGCAAAAGCTTTTATCACTTTTTGCTGCCACGCTACTTGCACTCTTGTATATAATTATGCACGATTCAAGAGGGCTTAACGAAAGTAAGGGAAGTTGCTTCCATGATTATCACCTTCAAAACTAAAAATTGCAGAAAAGATACTTGCAAAGCCTCACAGGGGTCCCTTCACGGAGCTAGAAGTCCTGAGCTATGCACCTTAGTGCCACTTTCGTATCCTTGAAAGATCTTTAAGTAAATGATTGCAAAGACAGTGAATTCCGTCAAACAAAGATGAAAGCAGAAAAACTCAATGCGGAAATATCGATTTAGGAAAAAAAGGAGACCTGGTTTACTACACTTAGCTATCACCACTTCCATTCCAAATGTATTCACTGGAGGAGGTCTTGTGTTATCGGCATGTGAATGCTTATACGATTTGACAGACTCCACAGTACGTTCTCTTCTCTGCCTTTTCAATAAAATATCTTTCTAATACAGAGCCTTTGACATGAGTCGCTCGGTTCGTTATCGTAATAATGACCAAATATTATGGACCAAAATGCTAATCGATGCAAATGTGAAAACATATATAAGCACGTGACACCTTTGCTTAACTTAGACACAATTCTTCGAAATGTGCTTCTATGAGGGGTCGCATGTATCATACAAACAACTCCTCCATTTCGGTGAGAGGGAAGAAATAGAGACGAAAATTGATAAGCTGCTTGTTAACTGCCTCAGTCCTAGTAGGTTCTCATCTTCAGAGTCGAGGGTCGGGGGATTCCATGCCTCCCGAGAAGGGAATGGAATGGCTAAAGCATTGGCTAGGTTTGGCTAATGCCAAGGATGCTAGAAACATGGTTCCCCTCTTGAGGGAGTTCCACGATGTCGCCTCTCTATTCAAGGTGGGTGCTGGAAAATGGCCCCTAAATGGGACGGGAAGTCATTTTCACTATTCAGAAAATTTCCCTGAGTATAATGCGCAAGTCAAATCTCTCAAAATGATAAGACCGAAAACTCTCTCTCTCTATCTCATTGTTCGGGTGAACAATGAAATCAAAATTAAACGAGAGCTGTGAAGAACAGACAAGAGAAATTAAATGTGCCAATTCAATTAACATTTAAATTTATTAAAAAAATAGATTATTGATGATAACTTTTTGGAGTGAGGGGATGAATTTTGGGTAAAATGTGTAATTCATGGAAGAATTGCAGGACAAAAGGTTATAGAGGTCGATCTCCTAATAAGGTTCAATTTTGATTTAAATAAAATGTGGGTAGACTGCCAGAGAAGTGAAGAACTGACTCATCTGTTTGAGAAAAGGTCTAACTTTGTGCTTCAATATTAGTTAGAGGTGAAATCTTCTGTACTCCCCATAGCTAATCATAAACTTCAATTATCATATAACTGAGCATTTATCAACTAAAATATTGAGAGGCATTCTACCGAGGGAAAGTCGCAGATCACACCTCTCATGCCATGGATTATCGATTCAAGAGGAATTCAGACGCACAGGCGTTTAGGCGATAGAAGTTGTGGAGGAGGCGTCATCAGGACAATGTTTGACCAGCGGCGTATAGGAAAAGTACTTAATTATTAAGAAAAGTCGTCGTTTGAACCCAAGGTCTCCTCTTCTCCCCCCCCCCCCATTTTTGGGTCTAAATAGCTGGAGCATTCATGGAGAACAATTGAGAAGTTGCGCAAAAGTTTCGACTTGAATTCGTGTTGTTTATAAGCAAATAAGGCAGATAATGAGATAAAATTTTGTAGAATCGAGCATGTGAGGTGTGAAAAAGATTTAGCTGGCAAGACAACCAGAGCACAAAGGACTGACAATTTAGCGTAAACTGACAAGTCACAAATACTTTGCGTAAATAAATAGAAATATTATGCAGTTACTGTGAGATTTGGAAGAGCTACTGTTCATTAGACTGTGACAGTTTGAAATTGCCGAATTAACACCAACACACACACACACATTGGACTTGAAGTTGTCCCAAAGTTAATTGACAACTTCATTGCTAAGTAACAGAAATAATGAGAACCTTACCAGATTTTCTTTGTTTGATTATACAGAAACTAGGTATTTCATATAATTACGATTCGTATTACAGTAGGTAGGGTGTTGCTCAACACAATATCTCAATGATTGATGGCGAGCATCTCCCGAAGAGGGGATATATGTGGCCTTTAAATTAGTAATTACAAAAAATATGGCTTCAGTTCAGTATAGGCTTTAAAATGAGCATAAAAGCCCATATTTAGATGACAAAGTGAACATCCCAATGAATGAAAACTCATATACATAAACCACGAGAAGCTATAAATTTAATGCTCAAATAAATGCGAATAAAACGTAGTTCTTAGTTAAATAATCTGAATTGATATGGAAGGAGGGGTCAAAAGTCTTATTACCATAGAGATCTCCCTTTACCCCCGACCCCTTCATCTCTCTGATACAACACCTTAAGAAACACAACCAAAGTTAGAATAAAATACAAAATTGTGGGCAATTTTAATATGGAAGAGACGTCACTTATCCGCCCCACTAGTGAGGAAGGATTTATTAGGTGAACCTAGTAAACAAGTTTTTCCCTACCACCACCACCACCACCATAGTCCCTCTTCCCAAATGAAAAGGCTCCTGACTTCCGCTATCAGTGTCTCGGTAAATAAAATTAGAGTTCTCCATTATCTCTAGAAGCTGCTAATCTGAAATCTATGGATGGGTAATGATCCAACTAAACCCGAGTCAGCAACATTTTCCGCTCAACTGGAACCCCAAGCAGGAGAAAACTTAGGCGTAACTGTGGAGATCTATTTAATAAGGATCAAAAGGAGACTCTGTGTAGGAATGTCTACCTTCCTTGTTTTTAACTCATAAACAAATTGGGTGCGTGATATATCAGGAAGTGCAGCAAAGAATGCCCAATGAAAGATTTGGGGCAAGTTGTCCTCCCTCCCCCCCCCTCCCCCCCACCTCCAAAAAGGCTTAGCAACATCCGCTAAGATTCATTTTAAAACTTTGTAACCGGGATGATGCATTTTTCATACGAAAAAACCTATTTGTCTTACCCACAAAATCTGGCCAAAGAGGCTTGCATTTGTGCATAGATGTCAAATAATATTGCTCGCTTGAAGTCTCTATATCTAACAAATTATTCAAAAAGCTATAGAACGGACTAAAACTCTTTATAGACCAAACGACACTGCCTCATTTATAATGTCATTCTCAGAAAAAAAACAAATTTAGAGTCCTCATTCCCAGACAAATGCATGATCGATGTGCCTAGAAGGGTCACTGACATCATTTGGAAAACCGGAACTCAATTCTCCTCTGAAATGAAGCAAATACTCTTCTAAGGCATTCGGTGCATACTGAACAATGGGTTTGGCTATGGTGGCCACTAGTCCAATGAGCAAACGGTGTTGCGAGATACTCAACCGCTTAAAATTTAAATATAGCAGAAGAAGAGGAGTTCAGCTTGAGCTTTTATCCAACCAACGATTCTATTGAGTATGCTCTCAACGAAGTGTGCTTCGTCTATTAGCCCGCGCGCACAGATTTCATGACCATTTATTGCTATCTTGAAAGTGAAAATTATTGGAGGACAAAGTCGAAATTTACAAAAAAAAGAGGAACAGTACGTGGTATTTCTGGTCAAGTACACGCGTGGCAACTCACGCATACATTAAAACAACTTAACTACGTATATATAGCACTCCTGCTATCAAGGGCAAATTACACTGCTAAAGTAGATCAGTGAGTGAGAGGTGATAAGTGCATGTGTATGGATGGTAAGGAAACGTGCAGATTAAGTCTGCCGTGTGTGGAGGGGAGAAATGGTCTACTTTTACAAAACCAAAGCAACCTGCAACTGAGCAACCTGCGACGTGGGAGACTATATCTACTCTGGTTCATTCTGAACGACAATAGAGACACTTTTCCTATGCCCAAATCAAACTTCGTGAACGAGTTCCATAGCAGGTTTCATTAAGTTCGGTGTGCATCTGTGCTGAAGTGGTTAGTTATTGGAAAAGTGATGATTGTCATAGCATAGCCAGTGAGGTTCAATCGAGGTGTTTAACCTAGGAAAAAACAAGGAAGATATCAGACATACTTAAACTTCACATCTGAATAGCTCCATGGCACTTCTCCTTCATTTCAGCCAATGCAGCCAAAACCCCCCTTTAAAGAACTTGAACCATTCCTTGTTAGGTCTTACTCTCTCCTTAGCGGGAGATAATCGATCAGTCAACAGAGCTTTCGATCTCAAAATCGAATTTCATTGATTCGCACTTTATTGTTTATCATTTATTAAGAATCACTGGGGTGTGCGATACACTTACCTACACACGTTGCACCCTGAGCAACGTATACTCACACGGCGAAGCAGTCTATTAATCGGCAGTTGACTTCTGACTTCAAACTACCATGTCTCCACTGTTTGTCATATTTCACCACTTTCACAGTACTCATCTTACCTTTACTCTGCCTTTGTGTCTGCCTGACCCTTTCACATCTGTTAATCAATATTCTGTTCCCCTCCCCTCTCTACTATTTTCAATTTGATGTTCCTTCCCCTCTGTGAAGCCCAAAGTCAGCTAAAGGCCATTTGAAATAAATAAATAAATATAGAAATGACCACTTTTCTTCGGATATAAATGCATTTATTAAATTATCATGCAGTTACTTTGGATTTGTCTAAAGAAAATTGCATTTAATTCGAATTAGTGCAAGGGATATGCAGATCGTGATCGTTGAAATAAAAATAAACTCCCTCCTTTTTCTTAAAGAAAGTACAAAGTAAGCCTGAACGGCTAAAACGACCACTGAAATGTAAACGAATGGAAATGAAGCACAAAACCAAACTTGAACACACAAAAGCTAAACAAAAGACACTGGATGGAAATTGCCTGTTTATATAAAGGAGCGCGGATTTTCACTTCCTAAACATCTTAAATAACAGAAATAACCACAAAGACTGAATACGAACGCGTTAAAATGGGCCTGGAGCGAGGATTGCAAATTAAGGAAAATTATTGGAATCCCTCTACAATTCATCTCTACTATGCAAAATACTCTCATAGCAGCTTTCGAGAGAATAGCCACGTGGCCTTATTTAAACATTGCAGCAAATTGACTGGTTGTGGAATAACCAATCTCCCGTCAGCCTTACCCTATGAAGGCATCTACAGTTTGGAGGTTATTTCGAACTTAATTTGCTATCAGGCCATGGAGAATACCTTGTACTCCTCTATAATGCCTTGAATTAATTCTATTCTCTCTTAGAACTCTCCCCCCCCCCCCCCACCCCCTCCCATTCCAATCAAAGTGGATTGAAACTCTGGTGATTATCAGTGAACAGGTATATTATAGGAGCAGAACTAGACCGCCTAGCAGTTCTTCAGCATAGCTGTTCGCACTTTATAATAATGTGGACAATTTTTCCAATGACAAAAATAACGGAGTTATTCAACAGATTTACGAGGCATTCATAGCAAAAGTTAAGAGAAGAGAGTATGCCCAAATGTTGTTCCATATCAGATGAGTTTGCAGAACCTTTCCTGTCATTAAGTTAAAAATATACTTAGAGTTGACTGGATGTGCAAAAAAATCAGATATCTTTTTTATAACTTTTTTTACTAAAATAATAAAAAGAAACATAACGTAAGCTTTTTTGAACTCTATTCCTAAGCGCGAATAAAATAGGAGTTTCAAAAACTGCTTATTTCGAGTTGATCTGAGTAAGTAGGCGCTTCTGGAATTACCTATAAAATTCGTACACCAGAAGGAATCATTTTACACTGTGTTAGTGGGTTGAGATTTTATAAGGATTTATTTTTCGGTAACCAGGGTGGTTTCACCTTCAAAATGAAATGAGTCGAACGCTGGGATTGGGTTAGAAATGTTCCTCTAAATATGCTATAAGGTGACATGAAAGCTGCGTTGAGCAAATTGCAAATATGCAGATTTCTCAATGCGATCTAAGCAGTGGCAGGTGCAATCCAACCACAGCACGCACATTGACACGAATATTGCTCAATTAGGAGAAGGTATATGGAAATTTATCCATCCAATAACACTTTGCTCAGCCCTAGGAAATCGTCTAAACTCGATGATTTTCATTAAGACCCACATTTGATTAGAGTGGAAAGCTTTTAAGGTGGCTTCATGATGCGTGCTTAAAAGCAATGCGATAATTTGATGCTAGGAAAAGCAGCATAACAAGAATTTAAACAAGAAAATAATTCATTCGAGATTAGGCAAATCTTAACGGGTCTTCGTAAACATTAATTTTAGAGAAAAATCTCAAACATGACATTCTCAACCAAACCGAAGCTTCACATAATGATGAAAAGTCCACATCAAGTTGGAAGATTTAACAAAAATGAATTTTTATTTTGAAGAAAGTTGCTCGACTTTACTCATTTAATATTAAACAATGCAGCATGGGAATTATAATGGCATTGTCATCACCAATTACTGATAGTTCAACTGTTTCATGCCCATTTTTTCATTGTGAAATAAAGCAAAATTAAACGCAACTTAAATATCATCCCAAGAGAGGAAAATTTAAAAGAAAATTAGTTCGCGTTATTAACAGTGACTAATTACGTCCCGGAAATCCTTGTCTTCAGAAACTGGAAATTTTAAAAACCCTCTCCACACAGAAAAAGTGATATCGATCAACTAAAATCAATATTTAAAACGGATCTATGAAACCATGCTCAGCATCAAGCATATTTCACTTTTTTAAAATAAAATTATCTGGCATATCTGAATTTCTTCATTGGTATCCAAGGCTTGTGAGATGGAAGCAATAGTAATGGCGGCCAAGTGGCGAGTCGTCTGTCTTTGAACACGACAAATCAAAATGTGAAAAGGAAGGAAATAGAGACGTTGAGAATGTGAAAAAAAAACAGAAAAATGTCGACATTATCAGCCTAAACCAGTAATTAAAAGAAGATTGCTATGGAAGGCGTAGAACGAATGATATAAATGAGAATGGTGAAACAAAAAATAGGCAAAGAATTATTTGAATAATTGATAGACCTTCAAAACGAATATTCATATCTGCTATTGTATCTGGAATACTTGCAGTTAAGCAGTTGCAAATGCAGTTCTGATTTTACTGAAAGGCATTGACTCAGTGGCCAGCCCGTTAACAAACATGCCAATTGTCAATTCCTATGCACAAGGCGTTGCCTAGTCTAGACGTGTTCTCTGCAATTTCTAATTCCCTTTTTAATCCTCAGTAGACTGTGCATCATATTGTGCGGTATAATGACCGAAAAATTATTTATACATTGGAAATTAAAATATCACAAGCCCCTCTCTCTCTCCCTAACACACTTCGCTTCGCTGGTAAATAACAGTGGTGTCGAAAATCGTTAGGAGAAAATGAGAGAGGGCAAATAATTTCTTTGCTAGGTATTATTATACAAAAAATCAGTACCATTTATCCTCGCATTATTCTCTAAATGACAGACATCCTACTACTAAGCGAGCTATATATATATATATGCGAGGCTTTTGCATTTCCCGTTCATGGTGGCAATAGGAGCAAACGCAGCAAAAAGATGCACCCAGGAAAGGCGGCAATAAAATGTGTAATAATTGAAATTGACAATTTCTCAAAAGAGAATGGAAGAGAAGCAAGTGCAGGAAAGGTGCACATATGGAAAAGAAGAAGATTTTGTGTGTGTGTGTGCAAATAACCCGGGTAAACATCGGTTGGTAATGATGAGTCTCGTACAGGGCAGGAGTGTTAGCACCTCTGCTGCCACCTAAAAGTGTGCAGAATTGTGCAAAATTTTCGGGGGAGGGGGGGGGTGTGGAGGGTGGGGAAGTATTAACATTGCGAAAGTGATACTACGACCAACTATCCTAACTCATGCGATCTGAAAGTACCAATCCACTGTTTCTAAGATGTCTGAATTCGCGCATAGTTGTAAGTCTATACGCGTTAAAATTTATGCAATGAAAAGTGATTTCAAGCCAAGTAAAAAGAGGCGAAATGTAATTCTAATTGAATAAACAACTTTGACAGTAATCCAATTGGCAATTCATGAGTTAGATAGAAGGGAAAGTTAAAAGGGAGAGGCCTGTATAAACAGCTGCAATTGTAATTACCGATCAATGAGGGGATGAGTGTCTTTTGCTAAAGGATCTATGATTCTTTCACTCCTACTGAGCGCTAAATTATTTTTTTTCCTTTTTCGAGAAATTGACGATTTAAGTCAATACTAGATGAGGTACGAGCTGTTTTAACTGATACAATTGATTTACACACTGTTTTTCTTAAGGTTAATTAAAATGACAATTCTCCCTTTGCCAACTTATACTAAATCGAATCTCCTCAAGTAAATTTTGATTATCAGATCACTAAACATGCCCGACAAAATAGAGAAAATTGTCTTCTAAAGAACTCGGTAACTCGTCTGGCCATTGTAGAAAAATATGCTTCACAGTTTATGTGATCAAGAATTTTAAATATAATATAATGTGTAAAAATGTTCATTTTATCTTCCATGAAAACTATCTCATATAGTCATTATAATGACTATATGAGATCGATTTATTTAGAAAAAAGCACAATGACGTAAGCAACTATCTCCACTGAGTTTGTCAAAAAAATAATAAAAAAATCTTCCCATCGATGAAACAGAAAACAGAGCAATACAAAGATTATTTTTCATTGAAAATGCTTTCCCCAATTTATTCAAATAATGAGTCTGGGAATTGACGAAACACTTTCTTTCAAAAAAGTTTCTAGGAATTATCACACCTGAACGTTCAAATAATTAAGAAAAATCTGAATTTAAAGCAAACGTTAAGCATGAACACTTAATATACTGAATATTTATCTACATATGCTTGATTAAATGCTAAATCACAAATATAGTTTATTTAAAATATCAAGATAAAATTCAAATTATTTGAAATCAACTTGCCAGGACACAGTGGTCGACTTTGATTAAATCTACAGACATGAAGATGCTTCGGTATTGACTCCGAATAGGCACACTAAAATAAATCAGACAAATATTTTGAAAACTGAAAAAAATTCAATACATATCAATGTATGAAATACTACGAGATTAGAGTAGGTCTACCTTTTCTTCGGAGAACAAACTGAACTTCCCTTCATCTTCTCTACAAATGCAGAAATATGGGGTCCAAATAGGCAGGGGTAGATAAGTTCCTGCGATCTCGTTAAATATGTAATCGAATTCTACTGATGGTATATCTAAAATAAAAAATAAAAGCTAGATTTTCATCAAATTAAAAGATAAAAACCATTGCTAGTTAAAATATTAAAGAAAAAATTAACGTAAAGCGAAATAATGAGTTTTTAGGAATATTGATTATCCTCTCTAGTGAAAATCGAGCAAAAAACATGCAATAACCCGAGAATAAAATATTATATAAAAATAACTATATTTTTAATAAAATATTATTATATTAATAACATGAAATTTTGTGAAAACAAAGAAATTAATTCCTAAAAAAAGTTGTGCTGGTCATTAGACAAAAAGCGTTAAAATTAGGATGAAAAATTCAAAATTAGTCGAAATGAATTCAATAAGTAAGGTAATTACCCCATACAAGAAGCCAAGATTCTATACAGCATGGAAATTGTGCTAATTTAGCCATTCTTAAGGTAGTATAAAATCCACACTTCACGGATATGCATAACCGTGTAGTCTGCCAATTTAGAAAGTCCGGTGTTATTGAAAGGCTTAAACAAAAGCAAAAATATGTGATTATAATTTTTTCTAAGATAAATATATACTATCATAAAGTTTTATTTTAAAATTACTGTGTATTATTTTTATTCTAATGGTTTAGTTTCAATATGATTTAAGATTTTATATTTAATAAACCGTGATATATCCAGTACTTAAACATAGCGATATCCACAAATCAAATTCTTATGACATACTTAACTTCGATTATTTATGCTCTGATTACTGGATTTACATAATTCTTTCGAAGTGTTGCCATTCTCTGTGAATTGTGATATAAATTATTCGAATATCTTTAAAATGATTTAAACCTATTGAAAGACTGTTCCAAACTATGAAAATTCGCAAGAACTCACCTTTTCACGTACTTTATCTATACGCAGAAGAACTTACATCACTAATGTCAAAAATTACTTATACAAAGTTCGGTCATGTAATATGATGGATATTAAGTGCCTCTGTGTGCAGTGCTCTGGAATGTTACATGTCTTGTCATATTTCACTGAAAGCGTCTAAATTCCGTATTTCGGTACCAATTTTATGTGTGGCATTACAAGATATATAATTTTATAATATAATTTATAATCAGTTCATTATGTCTAAACCAAAACAGACCACTCTATTAGCATGCATTAAAACATTTTAGATTAATAAATTAGTACCGTAATATCATTATAAATTACTGAATTATCCTAGCGTTGTAAATAACGATTAACTTTCACTTGTCTGTCATATCTTTTAATATCTTATAGAGTTACTTTATTAAGTGGCATTTATATACACTTTCTGGTCATATGAAGAATTCAGACTAGTTAAGAAAAAGATGTTAGCGAATTAGTACAGGGCGGATACATAAGAGTCGAACTGGTCATTATCTTTGTGAAATATAAAGAATTATTGAATCCCTGGTTGGTGGGGGGGGGGGGAGATACTTACAATTTTTCCTGCACTTCTATTTGAATTTTGCAACAGGATTCATTGCAACAAAATTAGACTTATTTTTATTCAATGATTTATTTTTCTGTGAAAATTAAATAGTCCCTATTATCAATTAGATAAAATTATCTTTACATGAATAATTTTTAAATTATAACGTTTTATATTACTATCTCTGCAAAAACCGGTTTGATATTCCAAGCATTTTGGAGTTCCCACTTTGATCGTCTTCAGTGACCAGCTCACGATACTACCTTCGGAACTATTTCATGAAATATAACTTACAAAAGCATTGGTTTTATTTCAAGTTAATTGGATTAATCAAATCTAAGTTGGCACTTCTATGAGTATTATTGATTGTAATGCCTGATAGGGCGTATTTAAGTGCTTACTGCAACGGTGATAAGTTTTATGTGCCTTTGCAGTATTCATAACTCTAAGAAATAACACTTTGGTTGTTAAACAATGCCATATACTCAAGCTTGATGACTATTTATATGCAATTCTAAGAAGAGTAATGATGAATGTTTGCCAGCTTTATGGCTTCTTTGTAGTCCTATTAGTAGTGGAATACAAAGCAGTTTTATGTGAATATATCATAGAGGAACTAGGGTCATGTAATTTTATAAACTCAACTCGAATTTCAAACTGTCGCTGACTTTTAAGTAACTGAGTTTGTCTGAGAAAATTGGCAATAATATGGTGTTAATAACGTTATCGATCCTGATAATAGGAGCCTCGCCAGTCCCAGAACATTCTGGAATGTGTTTTGAATGTGTAGCCGATTCGAATTGAATTTCTGCAACATAGAATAATATCGATTTATTTAATGATTAAGCACGTGGATGGTTTGTCAAAATATACAATAAACACCTTCCATTTCATGCGCTCTGTTTCCACATTACTGTTAAGGTATATTAGTTAATTTAAGGACATATTTAAAACAATCTGTTTTGCAGTAGTAATATTTTAATAGTACTTCTATAACTATTGTGTCCTAGTATTAAAATTATTAATAAATTTATAATCGATGAGATCGGAGTGGAATTTAGCTTTGTAAAGTCGCACAAAATTAAATTATACATTTAACTGCCTTGAAAGAAGTACACGGATCGTCGAAATAGTAAATGATTTTAAAGCTTAAACTCAAATAAATATACGCATCACATATTAAATATTGTGACAGACCTCGTGATAATATAAAGATTTCGAATTCGCTGAAATTCAATTCCTGCAGTTGCACTTTAATTCAAAACTCAGTGAGCAACATGAAACTTCACAAATACGTAAAGCTCCACTGGGTGGAAATTATTTTCTATCAATGACTTAAACATTTTTTAAATTAGCACTACCATTGTTACTGATATTAACAAAGCAAATTATTTAAACAATTTTAGACATGTGGATCTTTCGGTGTAATCTGAGTGAATTGGACAGTTCAGATAAGAGGTAAAAAAGAAGATATTACGATGAAAAACGCGGATTCAAAAAGTTTAGCTGAACTGGTTTCCAGATTTTCCGGACTGGGTGCTATTTTTGGGCCTTATGCATGAAGCGTCCAGTTAATGTAATCCTTCGCTTCTACAAGCTCAGAAACCAACTTTTTGCAATGAAATCGTCTGAGTAAAACTAGGCAAAATAACCTCTGGGTAAAATGAAGTGTACTGGTGAAACACAAACAATCCGATCTTTTCCACGACGAAGCAAAATCTTTTGTCAAGAATTAAAACACTCACGAGGAGTACCATTTAGCTTGGCTTGTATGCAGTCGAACGAATACTCTTCGAGTCATGCAAATAAAATTTCTCGGTTTTTTTCGGACGTGTATCCTCCTCTAAGAAATAAATGCGAACCCTACCTTGACTGAGGTTGAATTTAGCACTCTCCATGGAATTACTAACCTTAGCAGTACTTAAACCTTGACAAACGAAGGATGATAATCAACAACAAGCCACATGTATGGTGCCAACATGACTCGGCTCCCTTCCACGCTCCAGAGAAAGGTCGAAAAATCGCTGACGGCTAATTTTTACGCCGCTTTCGGTTCCAATATATGGCTGGCCTTTGAACTCTCAAGATCTTAACCAGATGGACCGTTATATGTGGAGAAAGGCACTAATAACATACAAAGTGCATTTTCAGCCTGCTCAAGGTATCGGGGCTTGAGCGATTAAAAACCATGATCGAGATTGGGGGGAGACTGCAATAGGCTTGAAAGAAGGGAATTTGGAGTAAAAATTCGACAACAATCTTATTTTATTTATTCATTTTTGTATTTTCATGACGAAACTGACAAATTCATTCCAAACAACTTGTATAATTTCTTTCCATGAACTAATCAAACAACTAACTACTTTGAAATTTCGATAATTATTCAATTGTAGTAGTTCTCGTTATGACAAATGGAACTTGTTTTAATATTCTCTCGGTGATGTAAATAACAACAAGGCTTAAATCCTCATTTCGATTAATAGTATTACTCAGAAAATGGAATATCAAACCATGAGTGGTGTAATTATTGTTTACAATTTATTGATCGATACTTTTTAGTTGCATAATTTTATGATCGATACATTGTGTCTAGTAAACAGAGCGTCCATTGCACTCTTTTTGTATTCAAAGCGCAAGCACTGAGTGTCACTGTGAAAGTAGCAGTTAAGAGGAAATCCAAGTTTTTTCGGTGTTGAGAAACTGCACATCTCTGGAGGACCTCGCAAGCTGGCAACAATCTACTCAGTTAAGGCAACTCTTTCTCATTACTTGCTTTGCTCACCTTCGCCAACACTTTCCATTCGCGCTGCAAACTTGGGTGGTCGGTGCTCAAACGCGTAAGTGGATTAAGCTCCTCGCCTTTGCAAAGCAAAACATTCCATGTCATGGAATCAGGAGATAGAGAGATCTCCCAGAGAGAGAGAGAGAGAGAGAGAAATCGAGCGAATTCACCGCCAGTACTTGTGAAAATGTGCGAAGATAATAATTAGGAGACTATGGACCTGTCTAAACTTTCGAAATTGGTTTATTAGTTAATTTTAAAGTTGCCAAATGCATAAAGAAAAAATTGAAAAAGAGTTTTATCAACCTATTCCGAAATGCCAATTCTACTTTAAAACATGCGCGAATTTATTGAAAATTTTCTTGAGCCGAAAATGAATGAATCATATTAGAGTTACACAATAGAGCCTAATTGTCACCTTCTTCATCGCTTATCACAAGCGTTTAGCATAATTTTCTACCGTCTCCTACCGATTTCAGCCCCATGCACGAGTCCTACTTCAACAGCTGAGTCCATCGGCCCCCCCCCCCCCCCCACCCCGACTACTTCTAATTATGGAATCTCAGCTAACTACTGCATTTGTACCTATTTTTTCAGCTCTCTCTCCTTCCTCATGAAATTTTTTTCAACTTCTTCCCTTTCAGTCAATTAGATTTCTATTTGATGCCCACCAAGTCACCTCTGGCGGCATCCCCCCCAGCGCATTCATGTCCTTAGAATCTGACCAATCGATTGCTTATTTGTATTTATTCTCTCCACAAGAACGTATTCACCTACTTCCCCACTTGTCGCGCTCCACTAAGTTACTTTAAGTAATATGTCTTTATGCCGCAATCTTTGGATTCAAAAGTTGATGGCAATTCATGTTTTTTTCATACCATACGAATTCATTGCAACATTATAAGATCATTTCTTTTAAAGGCGAATCGTGTCCCCCCCCCCCCCCCTCCAACAGTACAAAGCCAAAATCTCAAAAGTACTTCGCGGATTAAGTGCACTTCATGGTCGTAAAATTCTTGCGAATCACGCATCATTGAATATTAATGAGGTATTCGAAATCACTATTCGTGTAACTGTTGCAATCAAGAACCATGAAGGCGAAGAAAAAAATTCTCTCTTTTTGTATAATTTACTTTCCAAGTAAAGAAGTGCAGCTGGAAGTATTTTCGCGAGTTCGGGTAAAAAGAAGCTGACGGAGCGATTCGTGATCCATTTCAGCACCCACCAAAAGTGCATATAGACAGAGCTCTTAGAGATTGATACTTGACTCAGTCTCTGAACTAATCGTTCTGAAATACTCAAGAGAAGAGTTTGTATTTGTTGTCTTTGAGAATTCGAGTGTCAAAAGGCTTGAATGCAAATGTAAGAGGAATGAAGATGAGTGCATTTCCGAAAATTGAATTTTGTTTTAAATTTCCTCTCCGAATTGTGTGTGTGTGCTTTTTTTCATACAGCCTTTGCTTTCAGCAACGCACAATGACACCTTTTTCTTAAACCTCATTCACTCGTTCTTTATAGAGGGTCAGCTAAGTGAAATGCAGTTTCATATGTAAGAGAGAAATTGGCTAAAAAAACTATAAGTATTTTCAAACACCACTTTATTGGTACATTTGCAAGTTCAGCATAAATTAATTTGAGTAACCCATCAAAAGAGAGTATGACAATTAGCGAATTTAAAGTATTTAAAAGAATAGTAAATGTTCACAGATATGCATAACAATATGCCATTTTATCATGCTTTCAACTCCCAATAAGGATCATATAAGCTGTCGCTCGACACCGAACACTTATAGCTTCTAAGCAGGGGTGTGCGATAGACTTACCTCCACGTGGTGCTCCCTGAGCAGTTGACTTCTCACTTCAAACCCCACTGCGTGTTACATTCAACAACTTTCACAGTACTCATCTTACCTTTTCTCTGCCTTTATGTTTATCTGTCTCTTGCACATCTGTGAATCACTCTTCTGTCCCCCTCCTCTCTACTTTTTATCACTTTGCTGTTCCTTCTTCTCTTTGTGAAGCCCAAAACCAGCTAAAGGGCTAATGATGACTATCAAAACACCTGCCATTTGAAATAAATAAATACATATCACTGCGTTGCCGTATTTATTATTCAAAATGGAATTTTCCTTGAAATAGTAATACACTTCGGGAAGTCCGAAAGAATACCCTTTAGGATTTAGTCATTGCCACAACCTCCAATGATCGTCTTTGGTTCTAACCACTCCCCCAAATCCGTCGAAAGTTTGAAGAGAACGAGATTTAGACAGATTGCGCTAGTGCTTACCCATGATAGGTAGTTACTTCATGTTAACTTATTTTGAAGTCCGAATGTTGGACTCATATCACTCAAAAATCTGAGTCATTGGTCAGGTAGATAACTGTAAGTAGATTGATAATGACTGATGACTGGGACTAAATTTGAAACGAAGACCCAAAAGATTCCATTCAGATTGTATTCTGTCCCGGAATACCCGATCAAGCATCAAACGCGAGATACATCAACAAGCGCCATAGATTATGTCCTCTCTTGTCCGTAATCGAGGTGTATTTACCATAACTATACCAGGATGTCCCTTTAATAGTGACATTTGTTCATTTAAGACAGAGATTAAAAGGATTTTACTTAAATTCAAATTGTAAAACGGGTTAATAAGTTATAAAGGACTATTTGTTCCGACAATGTGTTTCCATGACCTTAGTCATCCCATGTGATTGGTGCTGGATCAGTGTTAATAAGGTAGTTCTGAAGACCACAACGAGTGGGGCGTAGAGGTGGCGGTGAGGTGGGCGAATGGAGATCCGTTCAAAAAGCGCAAGTGCTGCAGTCGTACTTTCAATTTCTCCGCTGCAGAAAATTTACCAAATTTCACCAGGAAAACGGGGTATGGTCAGAAACTGAAACCACATTTAGTTATCTCCATTTAGAAATGCCTAAAATAGAACACCGGAGCCACGTAAAAAATCGATTCGCTGCCTTTTTTCCAAATGCGTGCACAATTTGTATTCTGCTGATGCATTGATTCCCCAACTTAGTCCTTATCTGACTGGTTGAATTAAACTAATCCCATGTATTCAGAATCAATATCCTCAAAATTTCCAAATTTGAAGGCGACAAAAAAAAAAAGCCAAAACTGTAACATTGCAAATCCCCCCCCCCCCACCCCCAGTTTTGGAGACACCTAAGACAACTCCTATTCACCATAATATTGCAGTCAACAGTTATCATGTGAGGTTTGCACGAAAATGAAATGAAAATAAGGTTGCCAATTGATATGATTTGAAAGTATTCTAAGGAAATTGCTGAAAATTAAATCCCTTACACCTCATGAATAAAGTCCACACTTACAATAACCTTCCTATTTCAATATCTTTGCCCATATTCTGTCAGTGTTCAATCAATCTCCAATCTATTCCAAACAAGTGCGGATGTTAGTACTTTGTTTATTGCCTAACTTTTATGAAATTCCAGATTTCGCGAAATAATTCGCATAGTTTGTTTGGCTTAACCGAAATCAGTAGATTTTTATGAGATGGAGAAACAGTGCCAGTGTATTCGAGTTCATGTTGAGTGCATTCAAGCCAACAATTTCATATTAGATTCAGATTGCCTCTGTGGGACACGTTATCGCGTTGTTCGTCATCGTATGCCTGCATGTCTGCTCACCAGGATTGGGAGGTGCGGCCGTACAACTCTATGTGCAGCGACCGTACAAACAGTGACCAATCATTATTATTTATCATTATTATACCAAATGGCAGGCGTTTTGACGGTTATTATTAGCCCTTTAGTTGACATCAGGCTTCACAGAGGGGAGAAGAAACATCAAAGTGAAAACAGAACAGAAGAGTGTTTCAAAGGCGAAGGCAGATAAGGTGGAAAAAGGTGAGGTGGGAACTGTGGAAGTAGTCGAATAATGACATACAGTTGAGTGATGGTAGTTTGAAGTCAGAAGTCAACTGCCAGGTAATAGACTTTTTGCCGTATGAGTATACGTTGTCCAGGGTGCACCACGTGGAGGTAAGTCTATCACACACCCCGTAACCAATCATCAACCTCTGTTTGTTTAACCTAATCCCCCATCCTGATCATGAGTAGCTCCCTGCGTGTACACTTTATCCGCAATACCCGTACTGAATAAACGTGCTCCGTGCTACACGTCTGTTTCCTTTCATAGCTGGGCTATAGCTTAGCCAGTTCTGGGAGTCTAGCTAGATGTTGGGGAATCTGCCATGGAGATTTCTGAGTCAGTCAGGCTTTACTAAGGTAGTAATCCGCTATACCTCTTACCATCGAGTTAATAACTCGCTCCTAAGTCGATATAATCAAATTACTAGAGTGATTCCTTATTTCCTGGGTTCATGAACATGAATTCAGTCAGGAAATGAGAAATAAATCCAAAAAATGTGGACATTGGTGCAGATATAGGATCTGCGAATTCTAAAAAGAAGTGGAAATTGTAGACATCGAGTAGAAGGATCTACTTTGTTTAAATCTTCTCGTTTTACCCATTAATGATTGTATTTAAAAAACTTCCTTATTTCGTATGCCATATTCATTGTTTATGTGTGTCAAAGTTTTGCTTAAGGTAAACCATCGAATTTCTTTCAAAATTTTCGATCAATGCGTATCAGTAAATCATTATCGCCTGAAGACAGGCACTTTGACAAATCAAATGCCAAATAAAATAAGTACCACTGGCCTAGTTGTCTTTAACCCGATTAAATACTTCACCAAGTGGTAGTTTGATTGGTGTGAAGCATAAAGTGAATTCGTGACGACTATTCTTCGGAGCAGAAATCTGGAAGTATTATAAGTTCTGACTGTTCTGCGTGCAAACTTCAACCACATCCACAAACTCACGCCATTTCAAACATTTGTAAAAGTCCAACACTTTTGACCATGTTATCTTACTGCTTTCATAACCAGGGTTTGTGGATCAGATTAACTCCCCAATCTGATTCATTTCCATTTAATAATTGATCCCACCTTCTCAAATTACTGCTTTCTAGTTATCAGGTGGTTGAGACCAGCAGATCAAGAGCCACTGTCTTAAAGCTAAAGAAACTAGTTCCTTTATTGGGTTATAAATGTCCACTGCCTATTTATGTCGCTTTCTGTACACTATACTGCTCAACTTACTTTTAGTAGTAAAAATTCGTGTTTATTACTTCAAGTCTGTATTGGCACGGGGCTTGTTTCTCTTTTGGCCAACCGGTGTTTAGCAGCATCTTATTGGCTAACTCACTTGTGTCTTTATTGGGTCGTGCAAGTTTCAATAAATAAATAGGTAAATAAATAAATACAAAAATAAGATTGAAATCGCTGATAGAAAAGTAGGCAAGGAATTGTTTCTTAGTCTGTGCAGTTCGACTACGCCGTCGCAGTATCACAGTTGGATTTGCGTTGAAGTTGGGCTCGAAGGTTCTTTTTGCTCATTTTGTAGGGATTGGGCAAACCCGCGTGGACAGTGGAGAAATGTCGACCCAAATCCCAGCTCCATTTGTAACAATTATTGCATATCATGCAAGCGAATGGTCTTAGATTCGCATGAACCACAATATGCTTCTGAAGTTCAGTTGGCCACTTGGCACAATAATTGCACCAAGGGCATACGTGACCCTTTCGAACCCCCCCATTCTCTGACTTCCCACCTGATAAATGATCACAGGATTCTGTCCGGGGATGAAATGGTTTGGGATAGGCGGACTCATCTTCTAATTGGTCACATAACATTCGGCGCTGTAATTGCAATAGGATTAGACTTAATGAAAGATACATGAATTAAACTCCTCAGGCATGGAATCTTCCCACGTACTCGGCTATTAGTTTTGCAGCACCGTCGCTGTCTTTTATTAAGGGCAGCTGTCCATTCCTTTTCTAGAAGATCCTTGTGTCTTTGCATGTAGTGCTGATTGAGATCACTCATTTTATTGAATGCTTTAAAACATGCTGCACACACTGACAATCCCTTACAGCCTGATCTTCTGCGTGTCTGTGACATGGGAAAGAGAGCTTCCTTCACCTTCAATGGTAGCGGAGGAGCGTCTTGACCCAGGGGAAGACGTGGTAATGACCATGGACTGGGAGGAAATCCGTTGACTTTCTTTGAGATCTGACTATTCAAAGAAGAAGGCGAATAATATTACAGGAGGATAACACGATCACCCACCTTAGAAACAGAGGTTGTGGTTTTTGATCTCGAATGCAGAGGTTCATAGGAACATCATTGACTTGGTTCTCGGGGAGGGGATTCCCCACCTCATTTTGCCTCTAGATAAGATATAATTAAAGTCTAATTTAATAGGCATACATTGTAAAGAAAATCTCGGATAATATTAGGTGGTGGGATTGGTAGGGGTAGGGCTAATTTAGCTAAAATGGTTGCATAGTTGTTAGCAAGATCCATGAGCTGAGGTAGGTTTTGAAATTTTTGATGCTGTTGGCTAAGATCCATCCTTATCAGCACTGCTCAAATCCATCCCATTTATAGCAGCGTTTCTAGTAAGGTGCTGAGATGTGCTAGTGCGCGTGTTAGCGCCAACCAATGACTGCAAAAGGTGCTTTTCAAGAGGGCGGGGGGGGGGGTTGAGCTTGACGCCGCGGAAGTAGCCAACCTCCAATCGACGCTCCTGCACACACGCATGGAAGGGGCCGTGGGGCGGGGGGAGTTGCCTTAGTGACATGCATGATTAGCATTTTCAAGGCGGAGAAAATGACCTCTAATGAGTTTTAATGATACCACGCTGACAGCAAAGAAGCGGTGGAAATGAAAAGACGAAAGGGTGATTAGCATAGTGTTCGCATGATCACTTCTCGAATAAAAAACTTCATCTGGTATTTAAATTAAGTTCTGCGAAATATTTTAGTGAATTGAGGCGACTTGCTCTCACGTTGTCATGACGCGCAGCTGAATTCATGGCAAGGTGCATTAAAAGATACTGATTCATGCTGTAGTTATTAAGACTATTAAGACTTGGAACTTTCTCATTAATTTCCCGCAATGCGGGATGCACCGGATTAGATTAGCGCATGCTGTCAGAAAAACTTACGGTGCATTTCTGAAAGTACTCATCCAGAGTATTGTTTTGAAGAAAGGGTGAACTGAGCTTTTGATCTCTCTAGACCTCCTCAATAAATGAAATACACGAAGGATGAACCAACTTCAGATGGATTAGGTAGAAAACAAATGGGTTTTAAATTCAACGTCTTACACCTACAGATATTCAAGGCCACTCCGTTTACAAGGAGGTGGACATTGAGTCATAAAGTGGGTTTCTTTTAGTTACAAGTTCAAATTTGAGATGGTTAAATTTTAAAAAGTTCTTTATGGTAATTTTCAGCTATCCAAATAGGGTCCCCAATAGAGTTATTCTTTGTAGCTCACCCAAAATTTCAAAATTGGAATGTTGTCTCACCTGAATTAAAAGGAATCGTGGCGAACTTGTTGACAAGAATTTTACGTCCCGATTTCATCATGCATTCCGGCATCATCAAAAATTTTAACACAATTCTCTTGAAAACCGAAGCAAAAATGAAGAATAGACTGGTCATTAAAAGTAGGGAAACAATTTTCAATAACGGACAAGTACTTTCGGACTTTATTTAATTTTTAATTAAAATTACTTTTAAGTTCCTTTAAATGCTGACTTTTCGCGTAGATAAATCAGCATTGGCTAACATTGTCTGGTAAGTCCCTTTTCTGTTCATTGCATTTTGTCGAGTGAACATGTTGATCATACTTCTGATCAAGGTTAAATTTAAATTGAATTTCGAGGCTTGCCATCAGAATAGTAAAGGAATATTGACATTTGACACAACTCACTGAAACGCCGCGGTTCATATGGAGGGGTATATATTTAATAAATAAGGTTAGTAAGAATGGCCGCAAAATCTCTAAAATGCATGAAAGTTGGTGATGAAACCCAAGAGAAAGTGAAGGAAAATATTGACTTCCTGCAGACAAGAGTGTTTGCCTTTGGCGTGAGCTCAATTGTAGTAACAACGAACCTGGTGTCTTAATTTAGAACGAGTATCGCAATTATCTCTAACTTTACTGGAATGATTGCTGGATTTCTTCTTACATTAATAGCTGATGCCGTATTATTGTTGTTCTGAAGGTCATAGACAATTTTGTAGGGAAAGATTTTTTCCATGTCGGTCGGGCTTCTACGCGTGGTTCGACCGATGTGGAGCAGTGCTAATCGAGGTTCACTCAGTTCATCTTTCATTTTTAAATCAGCTGCCTTTTGTTCCATACTTCTGAATAAGTCTTTATTATTATTACTTTTATCAATACCCCCTAACCGTCCATTATTTTAAAGGTGCGAAGTGGATCCACAAAAGCATAACCTATACAAGGGAAGGCGGACTTAATTCAATCTTGAAATGGGGATAATGAGTTAGGGAGGGGGGGGG